>OZ020539.1:4224164-4517855 GCA_963971435.1 Lasius platythorax | reverse complement strand
TATATATATATACAGGGTGTCCCAGAATAATGGGGACTAATCTCGTGTGCAGATAGAGCGGACTGAACTGAGTCGAAAAGTCCTCTACCATTTTGCAATTTTCGCAATAGTTAATGAATTATTAATGATTAAAAATCGCCGTATTAGCCCGGCCTACCGCCAAATGCAAGCGCGCGGCGAGATGCGGCCGCCCAGCGATCGAGTTGCTAAGCGCGCGGGGAGTTGTTTATTACAGGCGGCGAGGTGCTACACACAGAAAAATATCATTCTATTGTTAAGAAAAATGATTATTTAGTTTACTTTTCTTCTCTTAAGTAACAGTTATCTTTAACAAAGAATATTTTCCTGATAATAGTCTTAAAATAGACTCATCACAAATTTTAGAAAAACTCATTATCATGTACTCAAAAAAAGTAAATATTTTCTTTTAAAGAATATTATAAAATTGTATAGAAGAAAAGTCAGATTTGGTTAATTTGAATATTTTTGATTGAATTTAATATTCTTGATTGAAGTATTAAACTTATTAGGATTCAGAATACACATTTTGAATAAATTTGATGCTTATGATAAACTTATGATAGATTTGCGGATATATGAACTTATGGAATACTTGAAACAAGTAATATCACACAGAAAAATGCATACTGTACTTAAATAAATATTACTTGTTTCAAGTATTTTATAAGTTCATATATCAGCAAATCTATCATAAGTTCATCATAAGCATCAAATTTATTCAAAATGTGTATTCTGAATCCTAATAAGTTTAATACTTCAATCAAGAATATTAAATTCAATCAAAAATATTCAAATTAACCAAATCTGACTTTTCTTCTATACAATTTTATAATATTCTTCAAAAGAAAATATTTACTCTTTTTGAGTACATGATAATGAGTTTTTCTAAAATTTGTGATGAGTCTATTTTAAGACTATTATCAAGAAAATATTTTTTGTTAAAGATAACCGTTACTTAAGAGAAGAAAAGTAAACTAAATAATCATTTTTCTTAACAATAGAATGATATTTTTCTGTGTGTAGCACCTCGCCGCCTGTAATAAACTCCCCGCGCGCTTAGCAACTCGATCGCTGGGCGGCCGCATCTCGCCGCGCGCTTGCATTTGGCGGTAGGCCGGGCTAATACGGCGATTTTTAATCATTAATAATTCATTAACTATTGCGAAAATTGCAAAATGGTAGAGGACTTTTCGACTCAGTTCAGTCCGCTCTATCTGCACACGAGATTAGTCCCCATTATTCTGGGACACCCTGTATATGTATGATATACAAAACCGTGTGATTAAATTGGGTAATACTTAAGGAGAGCTCCTTCCTCTCCGATTTTGTTTAAACTTAACAATATAGTGTATTTTCGTGCGTACAACACGAATCTGTTAGTTAAAATCGTCGCTATTAAATAGAAAAAAAGTTACGAATGGTTAAAAAGTGACAGTTGTGCGGTTAGGAAATCTGTTATACCGACGAAATAGAGGGACATAGAAGGTCACGTGATAGCTGTCTCATTGGTAAGTTAAAAAAGTAACATAATTTGAAATGATTCTCTTTTGTTTTATAAACAATCAAGCTACTGTATCAGCCATTGTATCAGTAACTATCAAAATGCAGCTGCATGACTTCTTGGCTGTGACTCACAATAGAGAAGAATTAATTAGTTTCTTAATCGAGCATCACTTAATAAATAAAGAAATACAGTGTCCAAAATGTAATGAGAAAGTAAATATTAACACAAGTAATCTTATATTTCGATGCCAGAAAGTATATCATGAAAAAAATAAGCATAAGAAATATGTAAAAAAACAATGTACCTTTCAAACGAGTGCAAAATGTGATACATGGTTTGCCAATTCTAAATTAAGTTTGGAAACGGTATGCAGATTAACTGCATACTTTATTATGTTACGGCCTCCGAGACATCAATTTTTGTGCACAGAGCTGCAACTTTCCGAGCCTTCGATTGTTGATTGGATTTCCTTTTGCCGAGAAGTAAGTATAATATGATACATAATACATTAAATATAAATATGATAAATATATATTTATTATAAATTAATGATGTAAAAAATGATATAGGTTTGCATATTTTGGGCCGAAAAAAATTCAACGAAACTTGGAGGCTCAAATAAAATCGTCGAAATCGACGAAGCAAAAATCGGCAAAAGGAAATACAACCGTGGCCGGATAATTGAAGGGAAATGGATCTTCAGTGGATACGAACGCGATTCCAAAAAAATATTTCTTGTAGCGGTTTCAGATCGCACAGAAAAAACGTTGCTTCAAATTATAAAAGAGTGGATCCTACCTGGGACGACAATAATGTTGTTGGAAGTCTTACAATTGTTTAAACAATGAAGGCTTCCAACATCTGACAGTTAATCATTCGATGAATTTCGTCGACCCAAGTACCGGTAAGTACATATATTTTAAGTATATAGTGTCTTACAAATTTTTGGCTATAATATATTTAAGATCAAAAAATAAGGTAATGTTATATAAAAGTATTGACAGTTTTTTAACTTTTTAGGAGCCCACACTCAACATATTGAACGTGTTTGGAGAGAAGTAAGAGCTAATATCCCACGGTATGGAACGCGCACTTCGCACCTAGTGGGATATTTATCTGAATATCTCTTCAAACGCGTTCATAAATATGAAGAACGCATAAGCAGTTTTTTCTGTGCAATTGCGGAATTGTATCCACCGAAAACCTTCCATGAAGAAGATGTCTCGGAGGCATCAACATCTGCTGCAACATAATAAGCATATTTTAATTTACATTTGTTAAACCATGTATTACATTTTGCACTCGTTTGAAAGGTACATTGTTTTTTTACATATTTCTTATGCTTATTTTTTTCATGATATACTTTCCGGCATCGAAATATAAGATTACTTGTGTTAATATTTACTTTCTCATTACACTTTGGACACTGTATTTCTTTATTTATTAAATGATGCTCGATTAAGAAACTAATTAATTGTTCTTTAATTATTCTTTAAATGTTAAAATTATAAACCCATGTGGAATCCCAGTTTGCGTTGCAAAGTACACGCACAGACTGCACCCCCCCCACACCCCTTACCCCCCGCCCCCACCCCCACCCCGCCCCCCACCCCCCCCCGCCCCCGCCCCCGCCCCCGCCCACCACCCGTTACAAACCCATGTGGAATCCCACTTTGTATTGTAAAGTACAAAGTGGAATTCCACATGGGTTTGTAACGGGGGGGTGGGGGACGGGGGGTGGGGGGTGGGGGCGGGGGGTGGGGGGTGTGGGGGGTGCAGTCTGTGCGTGTACTTTGCAACGCAAACTGGGATTCCACATGGGTTTATAATTTTAACATTTGTTGCGTTTAAATTTCGTGCACTTTAGCGAAGAATAACCAGAACGCATGCGCATGTGACCCCCAGAGCATACTCGTGTCGCTGCATTTCGTCGGTATGACAGATTTCCTAACCGCACAACTGTCACTTTTTAACCATTCGTAACTTTTTTTCTATTTAAGAACGACGATTTTAACTAACAGATTCGTGTTGTACGCACGAAAATACACTATATTGTTAAGTTTAAACAAAATCGGAGAGGAAGGAGCTCTCCTTAAGTATTACCTTAAATTGAAATTAAAGTGTTGTGAAGCGGGAAGAGGTAAAATATAACACTGAAAATCATTTAAAAATTTTAATTACGTCAATATCAGTTATGTGAGATATTCTAACCTGTGATTCTAACCAGGTACCATAACTAAAAGCGACGCGTAGTGGCGGCCGAAGACATGAAATTCTCGGACGTTAAGGGACATACCCCCACCACCAAATATTGGCTTCGTTTCCAGACCTGTATGTAAGACCGTGGTTGTGCCCATGAAGTAAGAATAAGGAGAGTTATCTCGATAGTATAGAGAGGAAAAAGTTGGTCACGAAAAATGTTCCGTATGTGGCCAGGTTTGCCAAATAGAATAACTTGGACCATTTCGTCGCCAACTTGAATTATATTCGTATATATAGTGTTACGTTCACGGTTACGTTTAGTTGTGTTAGTATTTACTAAATACTACTTTAGTATTTACTAACACAACTAAACGTAACACTATATACGAATATAATTCAAGATGGCGACGAAATGGTCCAAGTAATTCCATTCGGCAAACCTGGCCACATACGGAACATTTTTCGTGACCACTTCCAATCTAGGTAGATAACTCTCCTTATTCTTACTTCATGGTTGTGCCAATCTGACGGAAGTCGCCATGTTTTGTTGAATAGCGTATAAAGGGCCACTATTTCCAACGTCTGTCTAATAGCGAATTCGGTCACTCACATTACACTGCACTGGTACACACTAAAAGCTGCTATACATGAAGTTATTTAAATGTAAAAGCATAATATAAACATTTTAAGTGTCCAATAATGATATTATTATTTAATAAGTAAAATATTTAATTAATAAAATAATCATTAATTATTTTATAGTCAAAGTGCTCGTATTTTGCATTAAGATGTTTCATGTATAATGGCCTTCAATGTGCACTAGTGCAGTGTAACGTGGGTGACCGAATTTGCTATAACCGAGTGTCACGTCTGGGTGACCCTTTTCTCACTAGATTCTAGTGATAAAAAGGAATGCTCTCTATTTTTTGTAGGGCAGCCTGCTTAGGGCCAATTTCACCAACCACGGTTAAGATTAACCGACGGTTAAAGTTAGAAAGGTGGCCAATAGACATGAGTATTTTCTCATAAATCCATGTTTCTATTGGCCACCTTGCTAACTTTAACCGTCGGTTAATCTTAACCGTGGTTGGTAAAATTGGCCCTTACACCGGCTATACCCCAGGGACGCCGAGAGCAAGGACCGATGTGATCTAGGGAATGGAAGAAGGCTCAGATGATGGTTGTTTACTAAGAAATTACTAAATTTATACGTACCTGTAATTGCGTGTGTGAATACAAACATGTGACTCCAGAATCTTAGAGATTTTCTAAAAGGGTAATTAGTTGATCTATGTCCAAATTTCCGTTAAAATATTCCTCAATTAATCCGATTATGATTGTTAAAATTAGACTTGGTATGTCGTTAATTATGGTTTTAATTTCTTCTTCCGAGAATAAGGGTTTCATCTGGAATTTATAAAATACTAACTAATCTTCAGAATGCGTTGAATAGTAATAGTTCTAGCTAAATTTACAGAAGATTTGTTTGGAATCAATTTTCATAATCTTTTATACTAATTCTTACTTATTTAGATATTAAGAAGTTCGTCTGGTAATAAAGAGTTTAATCGAAATATGAAATCTTCTGATAAGAATGGTTCGTTATCCTTTCCTTCTAAATTGGTTGCGTTTTGGTATAGTTCTTGGTATACCTTACGTTCAGGTAAATATGTATTTAAATTATTAGGATCGTCCTCTACTAATAAGTTAACTGCAAAAGTATTAGTAATTTTTGTATCGGATCCGGATTCTGAATTAAGATTTTCCTGAGGGGAACTAATAAGTGTCTGAGGTCGAGATGCAGATATAGAAGTGCCTTGGTTCGAAAGGGCCTTTTCTGTAAATTCTGTACGAGATTTGACTTCAAGCGCCCGTCGCTTATGCAGGATTCACACCGCGTCCGATATCCGACGTACGACGTCCGATAACCAATAAGAAAATTTGATTTTTATAAATCAAATTTTCTTATTGGTTATCGGACGTCGTACGTCGGATATCGGACGCGGTGTGAATCCTGCATTAGAACGTCTAGCGCGTGCCTTTTTGCCGGCTCTATGCGTTTGCTTCTTATGACTAATTTGTTAACATATCGGGTTAACCATCTACAAAGGGGAATATGTAGTTGGATGAGGAAGTTAAATAAAATAGCAGAATTAAACTGGTAGGATTTTAAATAATTATTGAATATTTAAAGAAAATCTAACTTGCAAAGTTTAAGGTATTAAAATTAATTAATTGAGAGGTTTTAATTGATGGTCAAAATAATTGTTGATATTCGTGAGCTTATTACTATCCTGCAGTTAGTTATAAGTTAAAGATTAGAACTTTGGTTAAGAGATGAGGGATTAAATGGAGTCAGGGAATTATAATATGTCGTAAGAATTTTTTATATTAAATCTCCTGTTATCAATCTTTGAATGTAGAAGTATAGACATAAAAAATTGCTATAAATCTTAGCACAACAAGGAGCCTAGAATTAAATTACGGATCTTGGCTCTACAGGGTGCCTAGATATTTTAGCGGTACTGGCACAACGAGGAGCTTAGAATATTTTACGGATCTTGGCTCTACAAGGTGCCTAGATATTTTAGCGGTACTGGCACAACGAGGAGCTTAGAATATTTTCGGGTCTTGGCTCTACAGGGTGCCTAGATATTTTAGCGGTACTGGCACAACGAGGAGCTTAGAATATTTTACGGATCTTGGCTCTACAGGGTGCCTAGAGTTATAAAAGAAGTCAGAGTGATAACAGTAGTATGATTTTATTTCAGAAATCTAATTTTATCTAATTTAAACAAATTTTAATTATAGATGATAATCAGGATTGCAAGGATGAGTGACTTAAGAATAACTGTCAGCTACGTGCTAAGCTTGACAGGGAGGTTTTTTATTTATATAGGGTTTAAGATTATGATCTAAAACATACAGGATATTGAGAGACGGGAGAAATGGGGAGTGAATTGATTAATGGCTGGTTATTAGTCATCACAGACTTAATTTTCGTATAAGTACGGTTATTCTGAGTTGGGATTACTCACCGTATGGAGTCTGGAACCTTAGATCGATGCCCAAAAATCGCTGTGTACGTCTCAGCCTTTGTTTCCTCTTGAGGACCTCGGTCACGGAATATGAGGGCTGGATTGAAGTACGCGAGTATGTGCACAAAGGTTTTTATTTAAACTTTATTTTACATTCAACTTGGACTTTATAAGTCTGATGTGTGACTAACAAAGAAAAGTTCAGAGAATATCGGAAAAATTGAAAGAGTAACTGTAATGCTTAATGAGTAAATACGTGGTAGGTAAGTAAGTGGATAAGCGAATAAGTGAAATAAGTGGTGCGCGCCTCGAGATCGGCGGTTTATATACCTGTGTAACAAGGAGTCTAGGCTGTGAGCAATTCGCAATTCGATGGTTCTTTCAATATGTCTCCGATGTTCTGAGAAGAAGTCGTTATCTAAATCATTTCGCAGTATTTCGCTGTCGATGAGTTGAGAGCGATGCGTGGTTTGTTTATACGTCTGATAATAACGAATGCGGTAGGTCGCATATGATCGAGGGATACCGTATTCAATACTATTAATATTTTCCTATTGCATCATTTCTGACCTTGGTGCAGGTTTCTGATGTGTGAATGCTTTTGATTTTCAATACAATTTCCTAATATAACGTAGAACATGTTGTTGTGAGATTGTTAATTTACAGAATCACTCTTCATATAATTTGCTCTTAATATTATAAATATTTTATTTTTTATTTCCAATTGTTTGTGATAAAGAAAACTGTTTTGGCAATTTATTATATTTGTGATTCTATAAGTTAAGGCGTATATAATTCTTAAATTAAAATAAACATCTATATCGAATCTTTGTTCGCAAAGTTCAATAAGTAAGATTTGAATAGTTTGTAGTCGCAGAAGTCGATAAAAAGTTCAATCGCAAATATTCTTTTAGAATTTGTTTACAGAGTCATTTTTATAATAATCTGTCTTTTAGTTTAGCCGTGATCTGAGAAGGTGATGTTAGTATTTTGTAAATAAATTTAAGTAATCTTGAAATTCAATTTATGAATAAAGTTTAAGACAAATTATTATGTGTATTTCATGTTTCTTGTTTCTATAGGTCGTGACGCATATATTCCTTGGGTAAAAGGTTTATAGAATATTCTTAAATAATCCAATTAAATAATATCGCTGGTGTTATCGCAAAAGAGGCGAAATTCGCTCGCAAGTTTATCTTTGTAAAATAGTCGCAAGTTAGTTCTAGAGTGTTGCGCGCGCATGACCTGGTGGTTTGGGACGACGCCTGATTGGTTGGTTGTTAGTTACTCTAGGTAATTATAGTTCTTTGTGCAGCTGAATGTTAAATCTTAAATTCCTAAGCTAAATAATCATATGGAACAAGAACAATAAGCAATAAAATGCACTAGAGATTAATTTTATTATAAATTAAAATAATTATAAAAATAAAAGCAAGCGGGCTAAATAATCATTCTTTATTCCATTGATTATACTATAGAAATAAAACGAAACGTGATTATTTGTAAAAAATATGGTTTCGAAAAATGGCGGGACGTTACACGAGCGTTAATTCTTGTCGACAGGATTGCCTATTGGCTATTCTTTTCAGAATAGCCAATAGGCAATCATGTCGACAAGAATTAACGCTCGGTTAGAGTTAACAGACGTTGGAAATAGTGGCCCAAAGGGCGGCAAATTTCAAATTTTTTATCGTAACTGCTATATGTTAATGTAACCTGAGATAAAAGACTATTTTAACTTTATCGTAACAAACGCAATATGCATATTAATATAAAAGAATACATAAAAATATAGAAGATAAGAATAGAAGAATTAATAAAAAATTGATGAATTTATTAACTTTTAACCTAAGATGACAGTAAAATATTGAAGCTATAATAAATTGAATATACCTATCCATCCAATTATGTTTATTTGGATTTACAACAATATGGATTAGAATGTAATGATTTCGGATTGGAAATAATCCGCGAAAGCGATATTAAAACCGATTATAATTCGGTCGGAATTAAAACCGATTACTTTTTAATCCGGGCGCGGATTGAACCGATTAAAACCGATTAAAACGGATTATGTTTTAATCCGTTTTAATCGAACATTTTCGGCAGGGATGCTACTCTGGAAAAGTGAGTTTTATATTTCTTAATATAATAAATATTTGTTACTGAATTGCTTTCCCTTAATTACTGCATAAATTTCTCTGTATTTTTTTATTTTTATTATATGTCTTGTTATCTTTATAATTCGACAGTCAAATTTATGTTAGATGTATTGCTGGCAATAAAAAATAATAACATGAACAAAATACCTTCTTCAATACGATCTTAGATAGAATATTTCAAGAAAATTTTAAAAAATTTTATCCATAAGGTAATAGCGTTACACAATTTAATGTAACTCTAGAAGACTTATTATAGAAAGTAAGAGAAAAATTAATATTATATATAATATGATGGAAAAGGTGCATCATTTCTTTTCTAGTAAATATCAAAATTGTATCAAGTATTTGTATCTTCATCTTTATCTTCATTGTATTTGTATCTTCTTCCTTCCGTCGATGATAGAGGAAATGGTAAGTAGTAGAATCAGCCTGGTCCAGTCTTAAAGATAATGGTAAATTCGAAAAGGCTTTAAAAGACAAGAAACAAAAATATAGCGAGAAAATATTGAAATTGGCGCGAAAACAAAGGATAAATACTGATGTTAGAAGAGATATCTTTTGCATGCTAATGACAGTTGAAGATTATTTAGACTCTTTGAGAAGATTCATCATCTTGGTTTGAAAAATCAACAGTAAAAGAAAATAATTTATGTTATCTTCAATTGCTGCATTCAAGAGAAAAAGTTTAATCCTTATTATGCCATACTGGCGCAAAGACTATGTGACTCTGACAGAAGATATCAGGTACATAAATGTAATATATTTTACACACAAGTTTTTTTTTACTTTTTACACAATCTTTTTTTTTATTTTAATAATATAATGATTATACTTGTTCTATAATAATTGATTATGCTTAATTGTTGCAGTTAATTATACAATATGTATTGTGGGATAAGTCGAAGACATTAGAAGATTTAAATAAAAGACAGCTAACAAATCTGGCAAAGTTCTTGATCCACCTATTTTTAGGCAAAGGTGCTGTTGAAAACTTGCAGAAACAAAGTGAATTATTGAATATACGGACAGAATAAGTAGATAAAATATTAAGTATACCCGAGAATCGAAACTTATATTTTAAGGGTTTTATAGTAGATGTATACTATATGTAAAATATAATTTTTACATACATTAATATTCTATAAATATGTATAAATGTGTAATATATAATTGTACATCAATGTTTATATATTTACATATTAGTATTCTACATATTAGAATTTTATATTTATAAAACGAATAATAATTCTAGAATGATAACAGAGAGAATAAAACACATTACAAGAAAATATTTTGATAAAAAATACTTTGATCTTTTATTTAATTTTTTATTGCTGTATGTTATCTAATAGTATGCATTTTTTATAGCTTTTATTATTTTATGATAAAATGTGTATAAAAGTCTATATAATATGTATAATTGATATACAACACACCCATAACAATATGATATATTTCAAAGTATAACAATTTTTAAAGAAAGATATAAAATCAATTGATTAAATATTGAGTAAGTTGATTAAGAGACTTAAATTGCCAAACAAGATAAACAAGTTGGTGGATAGGAAGGCAAGCACATTGGTAGCGGTGAATTATATGAGAAAGAAGATTCTTTTAATTTGTGAGGTGGACAGCATATGCCGCAAGAGTTTAACATATAATTAGAATATACTGATGGTTCACAAACTTGATATGATGATGATGAAGTGTCACCGCAAAAAGATTCGCACAAATTATCATTGTCATTCAATGCGTCACTTCTTGCGCAGAGTATTGAAGGTATGGAAGGAACTTCAATATTGTGACTATTACACGACAAAATTTGCTTTTGACGATCTTTATCGCAAGTTAATCTACAATAAGCAGCCAGAGCGGCCTCTCTAGCTTGATCTGCGCAATAGAATTTTCTAAGAGCAACCTCCGCATCACCCAAGTCGGTTAGCTTCAATAAAGCGAAACGACCTGGTTCGCAGACTGGATACAGTTTTGTCATACATTCTGGTCTACCCATGCAGTCCCACATCATGCATCTATCTTGTAGACCATTTCTTTTAATACACTCACATCTGTACATTATGCTCGCGCGAAAGTCAAAACTCTTACATGGTTTGACAAATCCCTGCAATAATGTTTAATCAGTTGATTTATAAATACATTTCACCAGTATAAATCGAATTATATATTGGGTGTCCTATTTTGATTAATATAGTCGAATATTGCTGAAACTATGGCTGTAACGAGAAAATATTTCATACAAAAATTAAGATTTCGAGGGGGAGAAAAGTTGATAATCTTGAATTTTAACTAAGCTCATTTTTCAAGGTCATTTGAAGGTCAATCGTTTTTTTAAATGGAATGATCCTAATTTTTTTATATAAATCGATTCCTCGCAATATTTAGCATAAAAGTTATAAGGATAGGATAGCCAAAAAGTGAATAGCTTACGAGATATTTTGTACTTTAATATGACACAATTTTACATAAACTATAAAACATTTTGTAAAATATTCATTTTTCGACGATCTTACCTCAATACTTTTATGCACAAAATAATGAGAGGAATCAAATGGTGTGAAGAAAACACAATAGTTGCTTTTAAGAAAAAATATGTAGCTGCTAGTTGCAAATTACATACTTTTTTAAAAAATCTTCAAATAACCATACTTTTTTAAAAAATCTTCAATGACCTTGAAAAATGACCTTAGTTAAAATGTAAGATTATCAACTTTTCTCCCCCTCGAAACCTTTTAACTTTTGTATGAAATATTTTCTCGTTACAGCCATATATAGTTTCAGAGATTCGACTATATTAATTAAAATGGGACACTCTGTATAAATGTTGATTTCAAAGAATTTAGAGTTTATTAAAGTATAATGAAATACTTTTTAAAGGATTAACTAAAATTGATCCTTTTTAGAAGGCAAATAGAAAAACTAATGCTAGGAACTCACACAATAAGGCAGAACACAAGGTGGTAGTTTTTTTGCAGGACGATATATCATAGGTGGACAAAATGGCTCGTCCCACTCACATGGTTTCCTACACATACAATTTCGATAAATCATACTCATTCCATATATACTCAACATCAAGCTAAATAAAATCTTACTTCCTATCCATAGAGCTGATTAAACATTTCAGTTGTGCTAGTAATTTGCGTCTTCTATCGCAATTTGGATTTTTACCATCACAGGGCATTTTTGCTTGCAAATTGTATAGCACTTAATATTAGTAAAATTTTCTTCTAAAATTAGTCTAATTTTTGCACTTTTAACAAGTCTTGTTTCCCTTTTTTTGTTATATTTTGTATATTTTTATTTTGTGATATTAATATACATATACATAGAATACATAAAATTTAGCAATTGTGTATTAATTTAAAAATAATTATTTTAGATTGGTATCAACTGAGAATTTTTTCTAAGACCATATTGTCAACTTATCAAAATAATGAGTTTCCTAGCAACTGCGTTGATTTGTCAATGAAAAGTCTCGATATATATTATGAACTGTATATATAGAGTTCAATGATACACATATGTGTATATACATCCGGAAAAAAGTTTATATATAATCAAATATAAATATATATAATTATATAAAAAGTATGTCCATATATGTGTTTTCTTGTATAATCTTTGTCCCTAATATTAACATAAAAAAAATAAAAAGGATAATTAAAAATAATTATAAGAATAATTTTTGCATATTTTTTTAGAAAAAATAAAATTCAAAGTGAAAAAAATTGCCTATATATAATCATATATAAATTTATATATTTTATTTTCTTTTTAAATAAAATATATAAATTTATATATAAGATTATATATATAAGAAATTTACTAAATTTTATTTTCTAACAAAACAAAGCAAAAATTATTCTTCTAATTATTTTTTAATTATTCTTATTTTTTTCCTATATATATATATGCGGACAAAGATTATATAACAAAAAGAAAATATATGGACATATTTTACATATAATTATATATATTTATATTTGAATTACATATATCTATATGGACTTTTTTCCTAATTGACTTATTTATTATAAAAGAAAAGCTATTTTGAACTTTATATGACTAAAGTTGTTTTTGTTTAAAATAAAAAATACAACAGTCAAAAATATAACTTTCACATTTTAATGCCTAACATTTGAAAAATATGCCATGTTATAAAAATATAAATACATAAAGAAACTAAAATATATATTTTTTAATGATTAGTACCAAAATATATGATATATTAACACTGATGTATTATATACATATTTTATTACACATATACATTTTATACATTATGTAGTACAATAAATGAATTTATATGTATCTTTCTTAATTTTTAATAAAATACCTTCTTCGTTCAGTCTTGAAATTAAAACGGCAAAATCATTTATCAAAATACCGTTGGACATAGCAAATTCTTTTAATTCTTTTGTTGAAAATGTTTTTTTATCCACATTTACTTTTTCTTCAAGTATCTTTATAAACGTTTTAATCTGTATAAAAAAAGAATTATAAATAATATAAATTGTTATAAAACTTTGTGTATGAATAGTTTTATATAGATGTAAGTAAATCATCATATATACAGACAACTTACTTTTTTGTTTGTTAATTTACCATCAGAATTTAATCTTGATGTTACATAATCTTCTAATGTATCTGTCATTGCATATCGCAATATATCTATTACATCCAACGCATCTGACTCAGTTGCTTCAATACGTAATTCCAGTTTTGCTCTAGCCTATAATAAAGTATATAAAATATCTTATTTAACACACACATAACATATTTTTCTCTCACAATAATAGATACTAAACCTCAGTTAATCGAATCATAGCTTCTAATTGTCTATTGAATATTGGTATGCTTCCAAATTGTTTATTTTTTGATCTAAGTTTCAAATAATAGTTCTGTAATATTGTTGCAGCTTTAGCTGACAGTTTTGGCTTCACATATTGTCGTGCGTAGGAAATATAAGTTCGAAGAATAGGCTGTGGTATAACTTCAGTAGATAATGGCAGCATTAGCTTTTTCCTAAATTGTTTATTATACAGTCAGATTTACATGCTTCTCTTGTAAGTACATAAAGTAATACTTAAAACAAAATCGAGTATAGTATAAAATATTATTAATTGGTGTTCTTCCTTTAATTAAGCACATATATAGGGTGTCCTATTTAAAAAAATATGCTTAAATATATAAAAAAAACATCGCGTTTTAGAAAACAATGTTTCGAACAAAAGTTGTTTGGTTTTGAAAGGGAAAGAAATTGATAATCTTGAATTTTAACTAAGGTCATTTAAAGGTCAAATGCAAATTGATGTAAAGAAAACACATCATAGTTGTTTAAAAAAAAAATATGTAGTTGCTAGTTGCAAATTACATGCTTTTTCTCAAAAACAACTGTCTTCTTTACACCAATTGATTCCTATCATTATTTTGTGCATAAAAGTATTAAGGTAAGATCATCAAAAAATGAATATTTTACCAGATATTTCATAGTTCATGTAATATTATGCCAAATTAAAGTATAAAATATCTCGTAAACTTCACTTTTGTCATCCTACCCTTATAACTTTTTATGCCGAATATTGCGAGGAATCGATTTATATAAAAAAATTAGGGTGGTCCATTTAAAAAAAAACTATGTTGACTTTCAAATGACCTTGAAAAATAATCTTGGTTAAAATTCAAGATTGTAAACTTCTTTCTCCTCAAAACCAAACAACTTTTGTTCGAAACATTGTTTTTTATATATTTAAGCATATTTTTAAAAATGGGAGACCCTGTATATTGCATAATGGGAAGAAAAATAAGTTGTAATAATCAAGAGATATGATTATGTTTTGCACTATCATTTTCAGCAAACAGCAAAGAAAATCGTATATTATTGCTTACCTCAAGGAACAGTCATTAGCAGATGACTCTGTAGCTTCTTGATTGAAATTTGTATGTGAATTTGTATGAACCATCATAATATGTTTGCATAACAGACTATCAAAGTGCTGCCATAAATAAAGAGATAATATCAAGTAATTCAATATTTGTTCAAATTAGAGATGTTTATTTACCTTATCTGGTTCATCCAATAATAAAAAAATTAAGTCAAATCGCGAGAGTATAGGCTGATTAATATTTAAGTTTTCAGTTATTGTTTTGCTTTTGTCATATTGCCCTCCGATAGGGTTAGCTGCTGCAAGAATTGATGTCCGTGCAGGAAAGGAAGATATTATACCTGATTTTGCAACAGTAACACTTTGTTGCTCCATCGATTCTAATAATGCCTGAAACAATATATACATATAAAAATTAATCTTAAGTATTTATTTAATTAATTTTAAATATTTAATTAATTTTAAGTATTAAGTATTATATTTAAATTTGTTTTATTAATTTCGTTATAAAAATACTACAGAGAGAGAGCCAAGAAAGTACGAGAGAGAGCAAGAAATTTGCTATACATTACATCTGTTACTCTAGTATTAATAGTATTTATTCATCGTTTTAGCACATATGTTCTTATGAATATTCATATTATTTTACCTGATGCTGAGAACACATTTTATCAAACTCGTCAATGCAACAACAACCTTGATCCGCTAAAACCAAAGCACCAGGTTCTAAAGCAAAATCATTGGATCCGGTTTCTTTTGTAAGTGTTACCGTTAATCCGGAGGATGTACTTGAATTTCCGCAAATATATACACCTTCAAAAGTTTTTACTTTTTATAAAACACTTACATTTTATAAAGATACTTTTATCTCTTTTATAGATACTTTTATATACCTTTTGTAGATATTCGAGCACATGCTTGTAACATCTGCGATTTGCCAAGACCAGGATCTCCGATTAACAAAATATGTATATCATCTCGTAACTGCGCGTGTTTTACGTTACCCCCAAATAAACTCAATATTAATCCAGCTTTGACTATTTCATGGCCATATATACTAGGGCATAACGAATGTACCAATAATGCAAAAAGATTTTGTTCTTTATATATATTCTATATATAACAAAATTAACAATAAACATAATTACTTTAAGACTTAATTCCATTTTATATTTGACAAAAAGAAAAAAGATACATACCTGTATAGCTAAATAACTTTTTAAAGAAATTTCATTACTCATAGAACTCTTATTTTGACATTTACGTTTATTATTGATAACTGTTATTGCTTTCATATATAATGAAAATGGAGTTCCAACTTTTATTTTAGTTGCATCGTCGACTCCTTGTACCTAAAATTTTGCAAGACATATAGATAATTTTTTTTCTTCCTTTCTTTAGCATTATAAATGGATTTATGAATATTTGGACAAATATATTTTTTTCATATATTAACAATAATGAGATGTAGAAGCATCATTACAGAATTATACAAAAGAAAAGATTTTTTGGATGTAATATATAATGGATATTTCTATATAATTATAATTATATTCTTACCTTGACAATGCCTGTAAGTATTATATCATCCCCAGGCATACAAATATTAACTAAATTATCCATAAGTTCCACATCAAGTATTTTAGGCACTTTACCTTTATTCTCCTGCAAAATATTAACACATGCATACTCATGTACAATATGCAATATCGTATACACAATTTTATTATTTTACTTTATATAAATACTTTACTTCAAGATTAAGATATTGTTATATAATATTACTAGTAATGGGATTAAGTATCTTACAAGTAGCTTCGAATTTGTTTGCATGATTTCGAATTCTGATTACTTTGAAGGAAAACAAAAAAAAAAAAATCGAACCTGGACGAGGTAGGTTCGAACTTTCTATAAGTACCTTGAAAAACAAAGACAGTACTTCCAAGTACATTTGAACCTGGATCAAGTATGTTCAAATCTTTTATGAGTATTTATTAAATATTATTTCTTATAAGTATTATTCAAATCCTAGAAAATGAAACTTGATTATTGAATTCGACTCGGATTTTTAAGTACATATTGAACTTGATCCCATCCCTAAATATTACAATGCATTTAAAATACATTATTTGTGTGTATGTATGTTTGTTCTTATCAAATTATTATTTTTTAAAACTGTTTAAAATTTATCAAATATAACTGTTATAAAAATAAAACTGTAAAATATATTTGTTTGTACTTATAGTTAAGATCTTACAAAAAAATAATAATTAGTCATATCATTTAATTATATTATACGAATAAATAGCAAATACTACCTGCTCATCATTCAATGGTTCTTGTATCCTGATTATCTGGAATAAAATGCTTTTCACAAAAGGTGAATCCAAGATTGGATAAAACTTTGATATACCACAAGTATCACATTTTTTTGGCAATGTGTATATTTCCTGAGACTGTTTGACTAATTTTTGCAAATGACATTTGGAACAGGCAAATACCATCCACTGTACGAGATGTTTTATTCTGCCGACTCTTATTACACAGCCTCTAGTAGATATTAACCGCTCTAGAAAGATTTCCATAAAATAACAATTATCTTACGCTATGAAAATAGAAATTTAATGAATATAATGAAGACTAATGAATCTATATAATATTAGATATACTTTTTAATAAAAGATATACAAGCCTATATACATACCATAATAATTTAGCTTAAGGTCTCGCAAACATATAATTGGTTGATAATTTAATATACCTAATTTGACTGTTGGTAAACTGCTAATAGAATTCAATACATACTGTAAATTTTCTTCTGGCACTGTTTTCAAAATTTTCTAAAATTATGCAAAATTTACAACAAGAATTACAAGAGAATACAAGTAATCAAAGATTCTGTTGATAACAAAAACCAAAGATTTAAAAACAAAGTATATAAGTAATATGTACTAATAAAAATATATAATTGAATTATACATTATAAAAATATAATAAATATATATTAAATATAAATATATATAATAAAAATATATAATAAATATATATATAATAAAAATATAAGAAAATATATAATATACATATATAATAAAAATATAATAAAAATATATAATTTAATTTATTTATTGATTACTTATTTATTTAATATATAAAAGTAGAATAGAAATAAAAATATGAATAATATTTATTTAATAATAAAGATAAAAATACCTGATGAATACCAAGTTTCATACAATTTAACGTGTTTGTTGGATTCTCATGAATTTCATGTTTAAAGTTTGGCCACTGCTTCATAAATTCACTATCTTCGTACAGTTCACAGATGTCAATGTCAAAAGACATTCCTGCTTCCAAGTTTGCCATAGTAAACAACGTAGACAATACTGGATGTCTTTCTACAAATGCCTCTATGGCTTTAATTTGCTTTGTAATAGCACTATTAGTTTTGTACTCTGTATAAATAATTTATTAATATATAAGAGAAAGAGATGCAGCAAGACATACATATATACCTAAGGAAATAATATTTGTTTTCTTCATGACATACTTACCTTTGTCAGGAAAAAACAACCTCCATCCATAATAAGGGATATCTGTATTCCTACCAATGTCGAGATTATCGGGACTACGATCTGTTTTGTTTTGATCTAAATAATGTTATAGCATATATTTGTGTGAGATTTATTCAGAAATTTAAAATATTGTATTTTTATCTAAATGTATTTTATATATTTAATAAGTTTTCTTTTTGCTTTAACATAAAATTAACTTTATCTATTTTAGTTATTTATTTTGTACTGGAATATGTATATATAAAATATATATATAGATATATATAGAAAAGGTAATGATAAAATAAAGAATAAACATAATTTCAATACTTACATGATTTATTGTTATTTAGTTTAGCAGTTTGCATCACTTTCCATTTCTTTTTACGAAAATTTGTCTTATCACACATAATGTTCAATAATTAATATATATATATTACATATGTAATGACAAAAAAAAAGTTATTCTATTTTTAAAATATCGAATTTTCTTCTATTCAAGAGAAAAAATCACTCAACACTCAACACTCAACAGGCAAACTCTGAATTAATATCGGAAACTCCGCGCGGTGACTAATGCGAAACTCTGGTTTAATAAGAGCGCACAGCAGACATCTATATTATTATAGATGTCTATGGTAGAACGCCAGTATGAAAAGGCACCTTTAGTCGAGTAATCGAAAACTACTTCCGGCATCCGGCAAACGCCCCAGTGTATCTATTGGTATCGTTGAATTGAATTTTCTACTTGGAGCGATTTTTGCTGATTGTCTTGTTGTTTTTATTGATTTTATTGGGAAAGAACAATACGGCGGTGAATCGCGTGGAAATTTTGCTCATGGTAAGTGGACCCTTTAGACAATGATCATAACCGCTTGACGAAGCACAAGATATTACAATTCGCTTTTTGAAGGCTTTTTGCTAATTCTTGGTAAGAAATTAAGCGTAGCTAAAAATGCGGAATAATATATAATTAAAAATATATTCGAATTTCTTTTACTTTATTTTATGTGGTCGATATTGTTGATCGGAAAAACCTCGTAATAGACAAAGTTTGGTTATCTGCTGCTGTATTTTGGCTAGAATTGCTCGTTTAGGTCTGTTCTTTATAGCTGAACTGGCTGTACTAGTTCAGGTTTATCTTTTTTACTCCACATTGGAAGGAAAAAGATAAACTCTGAACTAGTGCAGCCAGTTCAGCCTAGTTTAGCTATAAAGAACAGACCTTATGAATCATGCATTCCATCTGCCGTTTGATACCGGTATGTATGTATATATAGGATGAACCGTGTAACGTGATTACCTTATTATTAATTATTCTGTTGTTAGTGGACCAATCAAAATTTTTTTTGTGTCGCATAATATGGTTCAAAGAGGCCTTTAAGATGATTATAGTATACTTTTTATCAGTTTTTCCTTTTTTTTAAATTTTCAAGGTCATCAGTTTTTTTTATAGATTAACCTATAATTTTTTTATGCCCATCTTTTAGAGGATATTGAGACGAGTTTGGCAAGCATCATAAAATATTTTTACAAATCTGAATAGTTTATGAGATATTTTATACTTTAATTTGACATAAACTATAAAATATCTCGTAAACTATTCAATTTTAAAATATTTTAAAGATAAAAAGTATACTATAATCACCTTAACGGCCTCTTTGAATCATATTATGCGACACAAAAAATTTCAATCGGTCCACTAACAGAATAATTTAAGGTGATCACATTACGTGGTTCACCTTATATATATATATTGTATATATTGTATTATTACCTTATATATATATATTGTATATATTGTATATATTATATATATTGTATATATCCATGTTTCGTGAGTCGTGTACTGCGCCACACTAACAATAAGTAACTTTTTTGAAGATTACTGCCCAAATAATTGTTTGCATTTATGATAATTTCCTATTTATTAGTTTCTTATATTCCGATTTATTAGTTTCTTATATTTACTATGTAAATATCTGATAAATGATAATTTCGAAAGATTTTAATTTAATTTATCTACAAAATTCGAGGCTTTATTAGAACATGCATTCTTACGATTCAGTTGCAAGATTAATAACGAATTCGATTATCTATTCCACTGCACATTAAAAAATATTTAGCTACTAGTTGCAAATTACATACTTTTTTTAAAAAACAATTATGTGTTTTCTTTTCGTTATTCCTCATTATTTTGTGCATAAAGGTATTAAGATAAGATCATCGAAAAATGAATATTTTACGAGATATTTTATAGTTTATGTAAGATTATGTCAAATTCAAGTATAAAATATCTCGTAAACTATTTACTTTTTGACCATCCGACCCTTATAACTTTTTATGCCGAATATTACGAGGAATCGATTTATACATATACATACATGTGTATATATATATATAAAATAGGGTGGTGCCATTTAAAAAATTCAAGGTAACCTTGTCCTGATCCTGGCGACGCCATCCAAGATCAAACTGATAAGGCCAGTAAATAGACCTTTTTAAAACAACTTTTACAACTTTTATCTGAGACATTTTTTTTTATATAACTTACATTTTGGAGATATTTCGCTGTCCCGGGACTTTTTATACACCCTGTATATCAGTATAATGCAGTTCGATCATGTTACATATTCTTTTGTGTGGAATAGGTTTTTTTTTATTTTTTATTTTTTTTAGAATTCTTAAACATATAACATAAACATATATTGAACATATATTGAAAAAATAAACAGGATTTTTGCGTTATTTTAAATAAACTCCTATTTTATTTTTCTTTATTTTATCTTTTTTTATGTAAGCTATTTTTGATTATTATTAATTGCTCTTAAAAATCTTTTGTAATATTATAATATATTTAAAATAATATTGTATATAAAGAGAGACACGTGGCACATAAAATATGACAGTTGACATATCATTACATTTGTAATAAAATTAAATATATTAGTAAATAAACCCTTTGAGAAATAAATTGCAAAAATGTCAGTTCATTTGCAATCAATTAGTGAATAGTTCTTCTGTTATCTATTTGTACAGCTTAATTCTTTGAAATATAAATTCAAATTTCAACGAATTAATAAGAGCCAACGCAAATGGTAGTGCGTCAGTTTCAAGGAAAATTAATTTTTCGTTGAAACTGATTAGTTGTGCACAGGGCACATATTTTTCTTGGTTCGATACCAAGCTATAAATTAAATCTCAATTCGAGATTTTTAGTTTAATATTAATAAACCCCTCTGACCCCCTTAAAGAAGCGTAGGTGAGAAAAATAAATTTCCCGATTCAGTAACTTCGCCCCGATATTTTTCTCGCCTACGCTTCTTTAGAGGGGGGACAGAGGGGTTTATTAATATTAAAATAAAAATCTTGAATTGAGAGTTAATTTATAGTCTTAGTATCAAACCAAGAAAAATATGTGCCCTGCGCACAACTAATCAGTTTCAACGAAAAATTAATTTTCCTTGAAACTGACGCATTACCATCCGCGTTGGCTCTTACTAGCCCGTTGAAATTTGAATTTATATTTTATATTGAGAACCTTAAAATTCTTAACTGTTAATTCTTTGAATGCTGGATTGCAGCATTATTATTGAGAAAAATTTATTCGATATTTAAAAATCTAAACATTATGAGCATGACGAAATCTCTTAAATTTTCTTTAATACGTGTCGTATATTTTTATCTGCGTGTGAAATTTAGCATAGCGCCAAATACATATATTAATACAACATTCTTCAAGGAAAATGCTATAGCGATACATCTTTTATCAAAAATAATGAACTTTTTGGGATATAAATGTGAAAATATAGTGATTCTTGTCCGAATAGAGCGGCAATGTGAGAAATGTGGCATAGTGAGATAAGGGATAGCGTAATAAGCTAAGGGGTAAAGCGAGATGACGCACTGCGCCGGTCGAAATTGAGAACGTCGAATCCGAATTGGGACTTTTTCTTTAGCCGCTGCCTTAATTTCTGTCTCCGTTTTTGTTATCGCTATCTTTCCTGTCGCTCCATCGTTTCTTAAATTTTGTTTCTTTTTCCGCGATACTCATATCAGTAAGAATTGGATATTTTCAAGCTTAGATTTTTATTCGGTTATTAACCCCTTAACGCACGGTTTTTTTTGCAACAAAATGGCAAAAAAATTATTTTTTCATGGTAATATAAAATAAAACGCTACCCGAGTTAACTCGGGCTTGCACAATTCTGCCAGTACTGCTTGCCCGAGTTAATTCGGGCTTGCACAATTCTGCCAGTATCGCTTGCCCGAGTTAACTCGGGCTTGCACAATTCTGCCAGTATCGCTTGCCCGAATTAACTCGGGCTTGCATAATTCTGCCAGTATCACTTGCTCGAGTTAACTCGGGCTCGCACAATTCTGCCAGTACTGCTTGCCCGAGTTAATTCGGGCTTGCTCAATTCTGCCAGTACCGCTTGCCCGAGTTAACTCGGGCTTGCACAATTCTGTCAGTACCGCTTGCCAGAGTTAACTCCGACTTGCGCGTTAAGGGGAAGTGTTTGTAATTGGAAGTGCAAGTATTTTTACATTTTTTAAATAAAAGTAGCTGTATTCGGCATTTACAACATTCTGGAATCTGTTTCTGTTTCTTCGACGGTGCTGCAAAATCTTCAAATTCTCATATCTATTTTGATTATTATAAATAATGTGACGAGAAAATGATGCCAATCGATAATTAAAATCTATTTTTTAAATTTTTGATCAAATTTTTTCCATAAAAACTATGTTCCGAAGGATACTCGAGATTTTTCTAGTAATTAGAAAAAGAGAAAGGAAGGAAAGATTATAAAAATCGAAATTCATATTTTATGAAGATTCGTGAATTCATATTTCATGAAGATAATTATTTGAGCAGTTTTTGATCGATTAATTATTTCCTACAATTATCGCTTGCTCTTCGAGTTTTGTTTTAAACACAATCGTGTTGTTTACAAAAAAGATGATATCAATTAGTGAATATAAAATATGATTTTTTTATGTATAGCATGCGTGTGTTTATCGACTATAGGTCCTATTATATTTATTATTATATCGATTATATATTGATTATTATATACTGATTATATTGATAATTCAAGTAAAATATATTTAACTCGTATGAGGCGGTGCTGCTGATTATGTAAGAAATTAAACAAAATATTTATATACCGAGACTAGATGTAGACTATGAAGTTATTGAACTTATCGAGTTTTATATTAAATTATATTTGTTAAATTGCTTACGAGTTTTTATTAAGAATAATAGAGTGTAGTTTATTAAGAAAGTACAAGTCGAACTAGATGGAATTTTATAATATTAATAAAAGAATTTATGAATTGGAAAGGAAATTTTGTGTGTGTGTGTGTGTGTGTGTGTGTGTGTGTGTGTGTGTGTGTGTGTGTGTGTGTGTGTGTGTGTGTGTGTGTGTGTGTGTGTGTGTGTGTGTGTGTGTGTGTGTGTGTGTGTGTGTGTGTGTGTGTGTGTGTGTGTGTGTGTGTGTGTGTGTGTGTGTGTGTGTGTGTGTGTGTGTGTGTGTGTGTGTGTGTGTGTGTGTGTGTGTGTGTGTGTGTGTGTGTGTGTGTGTGTGTGTGTGTGTGTGTGTGTGTGTGTGTGTGTGTGTGTGTGTGTGTGTGTGTGTGTGTGTGTGTGTGTGTGTGTGTGTGTGTGTGTGTGTGTGTGTGTGTGTGTGTGTGTGTGTGTGTGTGTGTGTGTGTGTGTGTGTGTGTGTGTGTGTGTGTGTGTGTGTGTGTGTGTGTGTGTGTGTGTGTGTGTGTGTGTGTGTGTGTGTGTGTGTGTGTGTGTGTGTGTGTGTGTGTGTGTGTGTGTGTGTGTGTGTGTGTGTGTGTGTGTGTGTGTGTGTGTGTGTGTGTGTGTGTGTGTGTGTGTGTGTGTGTGTGTGTGTGTGTGTGTGTGTGTGTGTGTGTGTGTGTGTGTGTGTGTGTGTGTGTGTGTGTGTGTGTGTGTGTGTGTGTGTGTGTGTGTGTGTGTGTGTGTGTGTGTGTGTGTGTGTGTGTGTGTGTGTGTGTGTGTGTGTGTGTGTGTGTGTGTGTGTGTGTGTGTGTGTGTGTGTGTGTGTGTGTGTGTGTGTGTGTGTGTGTGTGTGTGTGTGTGTGTGTGTGTGTGTGTGTGTGTGTGTGTGTGTGTGTGTGTGTGTGTGTGTGTGTGTGTGTGTGTGTGTGTGTGTGTGTGTGTGTGTGTGTGTGTGTGTGTGTGTGTGTGTGTGTGTGTGTGTGTGTGTGTGTGTGTGTGTGTGTGTGTGTGTGTGTGTGTGTGTGTGTGTGTGTGTGTGTGTGTGTGTGTGTGTGTGTGTGTGTGTGTGTGTGTGTGTGTGTGTGTGTGTGTGTGTGTGTGTGTGTGTGTGTGTGTGTGTGTGTGTGTGTGTGTGTGTGTGTGTGTGTGTGTGTGTGTGTGTGTGTGTGTGTGTGTGTGTGTGTGTGTGTGTGTGTGTGTGTGTGTGTGTGTGTGTGTGTGTGTGTGTGTGTGTGTGTGTGTGTGTGTGTGTGTGTGTGTGTGTGTGTGTGTGTGTGTGTGTGTGTGTGTGTGTGTGTGTGTGTGTGTGTGTGTGTGTGTGTGTGTGTGTGTGTGTGTGTGTGTGTGTGTGTGTGTGTGTGTGTGTGTGTGTGTGTGTGTGTGTGTGTGTGTGTGTGTGTGTGTGTGTGTGTGTGTGTGTGTGTGTGTGTGTGTGTGTGTGTGTGTGTGTGTGTGTGTGTGTGTGTGTGTGTGTGTGTGTGTGTGTGTGTGTGTGTGTGTGTGTGTGTGTGTGTGTGTGTGTGTGTGTGTGTGTGTGTGTGTGTGTGTGTGTGTGTGTGTGTGTGTGTGTGTGTGTGTGTGTGTGTGTGTGTGTGTGTGTGTGTGTGTGTGTGTGTGTGTGTGTGTGTGTGTGTGTGTGTGTGTGTGTGTGTGTGTGTGTGTGTGTGTGTGTGTGTGTGTGTGTGTGTGTGTGTGTGTGTGTGTGTGTGTGTGTGTGTGTGTGTGTGTGTGTGTGTGTGTGTGTGTGTGTGTGTGTGTGTGTGTGTGTGTGTGTGTGTGTGTGTGTGTGTGTGTGTGTGTGTGTGTGTGTGTGTGTGTGTGTGTGTGTGTGTGTGTGTGTGTGTGTGTGTGTGTGTGTGTGTGTGTGTGTGTGTGTGTGTGTGTGTGTGTGTGTGTGTGTGTGTGTGTGTGTGTGTGTGTGTGTGTGTGTGTGTGTGTGTGTGTGTGTGTGTGTGTGTGTGTGTGTGTGTGTGTGTGTGTGTGTGTGTGTGTGTGTGTGTGTGTGTGTGTGTGTGTGTGTGTGTGTGTGTGTGTGTGTGTGTGTGTGTGTGTGTGTGTGTGTGTGTGTGTGTGTGTGTGTGTGTGTGTGTGTGTGTGTGTGTGTGTGTGTGTGTGTGTGTGTGTGTGTGTGTGTGTGTGTGTGTGTGTGTGTGATCACATTAGAAATTATACTACTTTACATCGTTGTTCGTAATCAGTATTGAAAACGGAAGACCAGCAAAGATAATCGCGAGTGATAACGTTGAGGCAACTGATATAGTATAAGAATAATGTTTAAGTGCTACGTTTTTGTAACAATATATCGAAGAAAACGAATGTCGAGACAAAATCGAAAACAGACGATTGGGTCGCCCAGACTAACTACAATATCTACAAAAGTAGATGATGAAATTAAATTCCTAATGAGAGCGGATAAGCTGAACGTCAATTTGCCGCAAGAGATCGGATAATACATTTTCAGCTGCATTTTGGACTTTACCCCAGTTCGCACCAATTCCACAATAAAGAATTCGTATGAGATTGCGCAAAATGCCAACATTAAAGATAAGTCAAATTTTGTTTCGATAAAAAAAGAAGCCGGCAATTTAATCGATAATGATAATAGCAACTTTGATGACATTGCTGAAGGTCAGATGGAAAATGTCAATTCTGGCGCGCATTTAACGCTATCAAAATAAATCTTTTGGGTGCGTTCGGGGAGACGCTATTAGCGCTAACAGCGTCGTTCTATCTTTGTTACTTACTGAAAGTTGAACAAGGACAGAGCACGCTCATAGCGCTCAAAGCGTGCTCGCCGAACGCATGTCGCATCGAAATATATAGAAAGGAAGATTGATGGACCGAAAGACGAAGGTGATGACTGAATTTTCGAAGCCTGTTTGAGTGGAAACGAGAAGAACGGCTAAGAAAATGCCACCAGGTATATCACTATTCGTTAGGATTCGTGTTTCCCCCGCAACCCTTTATTTTTGTAAATTGCGAATCATCAATGAGTAACGTATAAACTTACAGCTGTAACATCATTAATGTAGCATGTAATGATGTTATATCTGTAAGTCTATATAAGTCTGTCCATTATCAGTATCCGAACGCATCTTATAATTTTATTACATTTTACAATTTGAATTTTGATATATGAATTAAATAAAATATTTATTATAAATTTTTTAATAAATTTTTAAATTTGTATATTAGTTATTTCATCAAACATTTATGTATTGTCAAACAATATGTATATTACATGTATGTTTATTACATGTTATTTACATTTATGTATATTACATTTTCAAATAAAATATTTTTTGGTTAATATTTGGACACAAAGAAAATATGAGTAACGCTATTTATATAAGTTATTATAAATTTTTTCTTCTTTTAAAGAATTTATTTAAGTCTGTATATTTTTAATTTAACTATACAGTATTTGTTACATATTTAATTATGTTAATTTGTCCATATTTCATCATGTTAATATGTCCATTATTTGAACATACTAAAATATTAATTGCATTTCTATGGAATAGTGTTAATATTTGGTGAGCAAAATGAGCATAATGTCAGCAGATTGGCAACAAATTGACTCAGAAGTTGCTAGCAAAATGGCATTAACTGTCTGCATTAGGCTTGTGATGTGCCTTAGATAAAACCTGCTCACAGAATCTGACATCAGATTGGTAGCAGAAACTGAGCAAGATCTGCTAACATGATTTGATGTCAGATTGGCAGTAGAAATCGAGAAGGACTTGCAGCTCCTTGAATAGATATAATAGTTATTTAAATAGAATAGTAATAAATTGGTATGTATGAAAGCTCTTAATATTTGATTGGATTTCAATAAACACAGTTACATTAATGTTATATAAGTGCAATAAAACTGAATATTACAGTTGCATAAGTGTTACCCTTGAGTAACCGATTTTCCTTTCAATATATAACACGTATTGTAACACATATTATATCGTAGTTATATCTCACAAACGATTGTTTTAATTTAATTGAATAAATAATAAAATAAATTGTGGAAATATTAAATTAAATTTATAAAATTCGAAATTAATTTATATGGGAATATAAAAACTTCTACACTGTAAAAAAAAGTATGTAAAATTATATGAATACATGTAAAAATTACAAGATAAATAACGGAAATATATAAATTCATATTTTTACTCTTTTTATTGTGTAAATAACTTTATATTAGATGGAAAATTAAAATATTGGAAGTATATTTTAAAGTTTTTATGCAAATGTACAAATTTTTGTAGTATTACACAATCTTAGTAATATTTCATATATATACCTGTATTTTTGTGTAAGCATGTACACAAAGTAAACAAAAATAAAAGTAATTTACACAAGTAAAAATATATTATTATAAAAACATTTTTATAAATCTACATGCAACTGTAAATTCACTTGTGCAAGCTGCTTATTTACTAAACAAGAAAATAATTTTATCTGTAAGATAAATTTTCACTCTAATGTGTATAAATATACACTTTTAATAGATGGTTCCAAAATTATTCACTATAATAGTTGTAATATTGTATGTATTTTTTTTACAATTACTTTGTGCTTCAAATAGACACTAAACGGATAATTTCCATTTATCCTGTTGATTCCAATCAGTATAATTAAAAAATATTATGAATCTTTCCTGTTGGGTTTATATCAGATATTATAATCAGAAATTAAACTAATAGAAGCAGTTACTATACTTTTCATTTTATATTAGGAGCTGCACTTTACAGACTTTACATCCACCTTTAATAGAAATTTGAATACGAGAAAGTACATCTCATAGTGATAAACGAAGGAATTATCGAATCATACAATAAAAGTTTTTAAATATAGATCTACATTACTATTCCAGTTATATGACTAGAAAATGCAGATCTTAATCATAATACATGTTTCAATTTTCAAAGTCAATTTTCTCGAAAAACCAAAAACGAAAAATTTAATTTAATTCTATATTTACATCTTATTTTTGTATGAGGAATTATATTATTTCGCGGGTGTGTACTGTATACTGACCTAATCGTATATAGAACCACTATATAAAAGATATATTATGAAACTGTAATATTTTTGTAATCTGTGAACATTCGATAATTAATTATAAAATATTAAATAATAATTCTCTCCGACACATATCACAATACATTTTATAAAGTATATCTCAATCATATCAAAGTTCTCATATCAAAGTATATTATGTATGTCATATTTTATAAGAAGTTTGTTTCTTATTTTTTCTTGTCGCAGATCTTACTTTTTTTTTTTTTTTTTTTTTTTTTTTTTTTTTTTTTTTTAAATAATATTTTTATGACCATTTATGTAGTTGAATGTTTCACACATACATAAGTTTAAAATTAGAGTAAAGTAAAGGCACATAATTCCCAATTTGACTTGTGAGTAAAAATTAACTTTTTATTTGCACTTTACTTATGTTTTCTAAGTCTTATTTTATATTTGTATTAAAAGCATAGAAAACATCAATCCGCGTCAATGTCCGCGAGTAATCCGACACTTATTACTTTATAAAAAAATATGCGAGAGATGGCGCTAATTTATTCTTATTGTTAGACTTAATAGATGAGGCAATGCGGGGCGCAAGCCTCTCGAAGGACAAATCTTTCTAAGAATAAAAGTTCGACATGTTATATGTCGTTTCCGCAGTTGCCTCAATTCCACGTTGGTTGTCGGAGAAAGACGACAGCTAATACGCCTCAGAAGGATTCAGCGGCATGAGCTAGTTTTAAGGCGGCACAGATTCTTCTCCGATTTGTTACAAGCTGCGCAGAATTCGATGGAGCACAGAGTGAGATTCGATCCGCTAGGACCGATGTTGCACACCGGTTAGGGCCCGCTTGAATTTCCAATCGTTTATTATACATAGGGACACTATTTCCAACGTCTGTTAACTCTAACCGAGCGTTAAAACTTGTCGACAGGATTGCCTATTGGCTATTCTGAAGAGAAATCCTGTCGACAAGTTTTAACGCTCGGTTAGAGTTAACAGACGTTGGAAATAGTGGTCCATATACGCGTGGTTCAGTTGGAAATAGTGGCCCATATACGCATGGTTCAGAAGTCAAAGTAGCCCACTTTGCCTCGCGAGTCACAAATCGCTCTACATATGTCGATACAATCCGTGCTCTAAGCTACTTTATAGTTTATTTTATAGAGTTGTGAAAAATTTTATAAAATGGCAGTGCTAAATACATAAATGTAAGCGGAGTTTAACACGTATATTCTGGATGGTATAGCAATAAGAATAGTCATTCGGCAAGCGAAGAATTCTGTATTTGATTCCCGGCTTCAGTGTGTCACTTGTGCCCGATATTTGTCTCGCTCATATACATATATGTATATAAAAGAAGTGAATTAGTTTATTGACTCGTGTCATGTAATTATTATTATACGCGTATGATATAACTATATCACTTCCGATTTCTATGTAATTTATATCATGTATCTTTAGATACATATGATGACGGAATCTTATATGTATTATATGTATTATGTATGTGCTAATATAGCAATTTTGTTACATTATGAATCATTTGTTGCGCATATTTATGTGTGTAAATATAAATATTTGCATGAGATATTTATACTTATGTGTGTAACTATAAATATTTGTATGAGACATTAACGAATTCTCTAATAATAGTCGGGAGTATTCTCGCATCGGACACATTTAAGATATCTTTCAGTTTCTTGCCAATTTTCAGAAAGTCTAGTATGTCTAACTCTACTGGTAAGAAAAATTGCAATAGTTTTTAAAAGATAATATTTTAACAAAAAAAATTGGATTAAGTATATAATCATATAGATAGTGTATATATATGTATATATATTTATTTATTTACATAGTGTTCCTAACGTGATGGTTATATTATGCTTATAATTATTTATAAATGTGTTCCAAGTACTTGATGAAGCATTCCAAGTGTTTGAGATTTTCAGATGTTTTCAAATTCTTTTGGGGAGGAATTTTATTATTCTTTATGCTTGCTGTTTATTTATTAATTTTATATTATTTATTAATTTTATATTATATTATTATTCTTAAATGCAAGTGAACGAATAATCTTTTATTGTTAAAATCTATATAAGCATCTCTACATTTGTTTGCAAAATAAATTACAGGTTGCAGAAGTAGTGACAAAGAACATCTAGAAGAATTGATGAACCAGCTGGAAAAAACGTAATAAGACGACTCGAGAAAGTACACTGTAAGGTCCAAACTCAAAATACCGCTGTAAACAAACAAGCATACCTTCTCCGAAGAAATCTACGCCTGCAGAAAGTAATTTTGAGACATTGGAACAAAATTCTTCAACATTGTTGATTCTTTATTTGATAAGCAAGAGATAATTTTTAATCAGCCTGTAAGCATGTCCGTAGCCGGGTATGAAGATCTTTTGAACGGGCCAGTTAAAAAATACTTAGAATTAAGTCAAAAGATCGGTGGTGATGTAGCTGCTCATAGCAAGCTTGTGGAGAAGGCTCTTCAGTTAGTATTTCCACTTGTTGAAATATATTATACAATCAAATATACATATAAATATATTATAAAGTATTAAATGCACCAAATAAATTATTAAATATATTTCGATTGATTTTAGGATTCAGCTTCAATTTGTGCAAAAGGCGGCAAACCGTTCTGCACCGGCAAATCAATCCGAACAAGTATCTTTGCTTGCACCTATGTCTGCGCAGATCCAGCAGATCCAAGAATTTCGCGAGAGAAATCGCGGATCACCGTTCTTTAATCACTTATCGGCAATTAGCGAAAGTATTCCGGCTTTAGGATGGGTTGCTGTGTCTCCTACGCCAGCTCCGTATATAAAAGAAATGAATGACGCTGGTCAATTTTATACTAATCGTGTATTGAAAGATTGGAAGGAGAAGTAAAATTTTTTTAGAGCTATTTGTGTTTTTATAATTTAAAATAAAAACCAAAGTGTGCTATAATTCTTTCTATTTATAGAGATAAAATACACATAGACTGGTGTAAAGCGTGGGTACAAACGTTGACCGATCTACAACAATACGTTCGCCAACATCACACAACAGGTTTAGTATGGGGAAAAACTGGTATTGCACCTGTGGGTATACCACCACCTCCACCTCCCTCGATGCCAATTGAAGATGTCTCACTGGTGATAAATGATGACAGGAGCGCTCTCTTTGCTCAGATTAATCAGGGAGAAGATATCACGAAAAGTAAATATTTATTTATTTTTTCTTTTTTTTTTCGTATATCATTCTTTTTATAATTTTTTGTTTTTACGATATTACAATCTTTGTGCATATTACAATTAGCGATGGGATTAAGTATCTTACAAGTGGGTTTGAATTTGTTTGCATAGTTTCGAATTCTCTATGATTACTTCGAAATAAAAACTAATACTTTCAAATGCATAAAATATAGGTTCGAATTCTCTATAAGTACCTCGAAAAACAAGAGCAGTACTTCCAAGTATATTTGAAACTGGATCAAGTATGTTCGAATCTTTTATGAGTACTTATGAGAAATTTTACGTTGTATATATATATATATATATACATATACACACAATGTGTGTGTGTGTGTGTGTGTGTGCGCGCGCGCGCGTGCGTGTGCGTGTGGATGTGTAGGAAGTATTATAAATAGATATTTTTTATCTTAGAGTTCGAGTACTACTTGTAAAAAATTCGATTCTTTATGATAGAAAATACTTATAAGTACTATTTCTTGCAGGTACTCAATCTAAAATTCGAATATAACTTCTAGATTCGATTACTTCGCAAGTACAATATATGAAATATTATTTCTTATGAGTATTATTCGAAACCTTGAACATGAAACTTGATTATTGGATTCGACTCGGATTTTTAAGTATATATTGAACTTGACCCCATCCCTAATTACAATATCTAATATTTATATCCCACAGAGTTGAAAAAAGTTACTTCAGAAATGCAAACGCATAAAAATCCCGCTTTAAGAGCCGGACCTGCACCATTTAAAGCACCAGCAGTGACATCAATAAAAAGTGTGTTACCAGCGAATGCACCTATTGACAAACCATCAGTATTTACTAGAGATGGTAAAAAATGGCTTGTGGTAGGTAATTAATGTTTCATAATAAACAAGCAAATAAATAAATATTTATTTATTTATTTACTTATTTACTTATTTATTTATGTGCATATAAATTTATGCATTATTATAATATGTATATTAAAGACATTTCTTTTACAGGAGTATCACAAGGGAGAAAATTTAGTAATCGATAATGTGGAAATGAACAATGTGATTTATATGTTTCGATGTCAAGATAGTACACTTACTATTAAAGGCAAAGTAAATTCCATTGTTATGGATTCTTGTCGTAAATCATCCGTTGTATTTGATTCTCTTGTATCCAGTATCGAATTTGTTAATTGTCAAAGCGTACAAATGCAGGTATGTATGGATGCAATATCTTTTATTAGCATGTGCATTGGGTGTGTGTATTACTGTATTATCACGGTTTTAAACAAAGATATTAGATATAAATTACATGCTTAAAAAATAATATTGCCGAATATTGATATAAGAAGAAAAATTTTTTTTTGTCATACGAGAAATTGTGTTTTTCTGGTGTTGCTCTTAATTTTTTAGAATATTTGCATAATTCAATGTATAAAAATATAAAAATATGTATTTAGAAAAATATACTCTTATAAAAGAGAATTCAATAAATAAAAATCTCTTAAAAATATTTACATAGATTAGACAAATATTGTACATGTCAATTTTTAAAATGTAAGTCGGAGATTGAGGTACATGCATCTATAATGGAAGGTTTGACGATAATTTTCTTTTCTATGTTTCCAATAATCCATTGTCTCTTTGTGCAATTTCCTCATTTGTTGCGTGATTTTTCATACAAGTTTTTTTTCTTTGTAGCATAATTAATGGATTTCTTGTAAGACTTCTTGTATGCACTTGATGTTTTATTTGGCAAGTTCTAAACGATTTTTAAAAATCGGTAGGCAAGATGTAATAGATGTGCTTTGTAATATAATGTATTTAGCTCGAGTTATAGGTTGCAACTTATTTTCTATATTTATTTTTATTATTGTGTATAAGTTTGCATAAGGTTGATGTAATTTTCTCCAGTTCACTTTCAAAGTATTATAGTGGATTCAAAATGAATGTGATCTTTTTAGATATAAGTTGATATTTAAATCTTATATATATATATATATATATATATATATATATATATATATATAATTTTTACTAATTATTAAAGATATATCGCTTTTAGCTTTAATTTGAAAATACGTCTGCAATAAATATCCTATTGAATAATTTTTTGTTGGAAATGATAAATGTGTGACATATATTTGATTGCAAATATTTTATCATTTTATTTTAAATTATTTAATAGGATGTCTGCATTTAGTATTTTTTCTGCTTTATCCAATGATAAAGGTAATGAAAACACATTAGTTGTTCTTGCGTCCATCAAATAATCGTGTCCTGATTTATCTAAAATAAGATTTGAGTCAACAAGTTTCACCAAATTAGAATATTTGATATTTGCTAATTTACTTAATGTTACTATATTTGTACATCCAGACATTCATTTATGGGGATTTATCTTTTAATAATATTTCGTTTCATTTCTTTTTGTACATTCGAATTTGTGAACGTTTTACATTCGATAGGGATTTAAAAGTTTTACATTATATGTTATTTTCACATTACTATTTCTTTGTTGGTGAAGCAAGAATTGGTATAGAAGATCGAATTGTAATTAGATTTTGCCACACATTTATCTATTTCAACAATTTTTGCATCAGTTGTTGCAATATCAAGGGGAATGTATAATATTACTGAGGATTTACTTTTAGTGATTTGTGTTTGTTTCTGAACATTTGTATTTATATCAACTATTCTTTTTTTATTTATTTTATCGTTTTTCATATTTGTCATAATATGTTTTTCACAATAGGGCGTGTCCAAATCCAAACTGTGTGTAGACTTTGAACTATTTTTGTAGTAATATTTTAAAGTTACCGGAAGAGACAAATCAGTTTCTTTTCTTTTTAACTCTATTGCTGTTAAGTGCATATTATTCTTGTTAGAGAACTCATCCTTAATAGGAGTTACAGGCGCAAACATTCTTGGATTTCTTTTCAAACACATGTCTGAATAGCACTTTAAGATATTATCTTTGATAGAAATTTGGTGTTTATAATTCGCTCCTGTATTTATTAAAAGATCAGATGAATTATTTGAAGAATTAAGGACTTGATCAGTGCTATCGCAGTTAGACAATGCGGTCAATCTATTATGTAATACTACGTGACTTGTTTCATTTAAGCATCGTAAAATATCATGTTTACCTTGATACTGAAGCACTTTGCACGTTTTGGAGATTGCTCTATTTTGGCTTTGAAGAAAAGTATCTATGTAATCTCTGATATTTTTGATATGTTCCAATATAAGATCTTCGAACTGAATATTTCTCAAGACAGTTTTTGTTTGCATTGATTTTTCACTTATATCGATTTTACTTTGATGTTCCACATTGATTGGTATTACGATTGAAATAACTTTTTCATAAACTGGCTTTAAGGAAACATTACTTCCATCATTATTAGGATGTGTCAAATTGGTGATGCTAAAATATTGCGAAGGTGTTTCGGAAATACAATTTTGGTTCTCCATATTTCTCTTGCTCTCATGCGCGAATGCATTTATTTCTTGCAAATATTCAGGGAATAAGTCGCGTCGTTGTTTCATGTCTAAATAAACGTAACATTGATTAATTTTGTCATGAAACTCACTGGTAAGTGGTTCTTCCATTTTGACATCTACTATTATTGAAGGAAAATTATTGTCATTCAATTCTGACAGAAGTTTATCTCTGACGTCATCCTCTTTTATACTATCTATCGGGCACTTTTTTCTTGATCGAACACGTGTTAATAAGACTTTCTTAAAATGTAAAGCTTCTTGAAGCAATAATGCTGTAGATTTCTCTTCTTCGTCGCTATTATTTGATATTTTACTTTGGCTGCTATTTTGAGATGTTATTACATTTTCTTGGCATTGATCTTCATCGAATATATCGCTATATTTCTTAATAGTAAAGTTTTTAATTGAAGATATATTTTGAATTGAAGATTTAATTGAAGATATATTTTGAATTGAAGATTTATGTTGCATTTGAATATTTTGATCTTTGAAAGATGATTCGGGTGATAAAATGTAGCATATTTTCTCTGATACTGCCTCAGGTATATACTGACTAAAATCTTTGGAATAGGCATTTTGCAATGTGACATCATTAGAATATTGATACGTTTTAGATGTATTCGATGAATATTCGGCTGAGGAAGATAAACTTTCTTCATCAATTTCATTGATTTTATCTATTGATTTTTGTCTTCCCGAAGATCGAAGGCTCTTATCCCGATACGTTCGCAACATGTTATGTAAACTGCGAAGTCTCTTTTTAACTTCGAATAAAGTTTTCCGGGAAGATTGTATATTATGCGTTGGTTCACTTATTGGGAAAATTGGAACCAGTTCTTTCGGTGATGCATCGTTATTCGTTATAATTACAGCGCCAGTAGATACATTTACGTTACTTCGACGACATATTTTTTTAGCATTTTGTATAATTTTGTCCTTTTTCTTTTTCATATATTTTATCTCGTTTATTTTTTCTCCTTTCATTGTTGTAGAAGCATTACGAGAACATGTCTCCCCTTTTTCTGTCATAAATAAAGCTATCTAAAATATAAAAAATATAAAATTGTAAAATTAAATAAATATTAAAATATAAAATAAGATTATACAGTTATACACATTATACCATTATACATTATGTTCCATTTTAATTGATATAGTAGAATATTGCTGAAACTATGGCTGTAACGAGAAAATATTTCATACAAAAGTTAAAAGGTTTCAAGGGGGAAAAAAAGTTGATAATCTTGAATTTTAATTAACAATAATATCATTTTTCATGGTCATTTGAAGGTCAACTTAATTTTTTTAAATGGAACCACTCTAATTTTTTTTATATAAATCAATTCCTCGCAATATTTGGCATAAAAAATTATAAAGGTAGGATGGCTAAAAAGTGAATAGCTTACGAGATATTTTGTACTTTAATGTGACATAATTTTACATAAACTATAAAATATCTCGTAAAATATTCATTTTTCGATGATCTTACCTGAATACTTTTATGCATAAAATAATGAGAGAAATCAATTGGTGTAAAGAAAATACATCATAGTTGTTTTTAAGAAAAAATATGTAGCTATTAGTTGCAAATTACATGCTTTTTCTTAAAAACCTTCAAATGACCTTGAAAAATAAGCTTTGTTAAAATTCAAGATTATCAATTTTTCCCACTCGAAATCTTTTAACTTTTGTATGAAATGTATTTTCTCGTTACAGCCATAGTTTCAGAGATATTCGACTATATTAATTAAAATGGGACACCCTGTATATTCGTGCGAGTTGATCCAAATATAGTGATTAATAATCTTACCTGTTTCGCCGAATAAGCAGTTTTCAAAGAAGAAGCTTTACTCGTTTCCGACGACATTTCCGAATTATTCAACGAATGCAAACGTTTGTTATATTCCAATTCTTTAAGAAATGATTTACATTTATACACAGTATCTGTGAATTTTTGACATAAATTATACGTATTGTTCGTCAAATATGTTGCATATTGGCTACTTTGTGTTAAGAGCGTTTTTGAAGATGGATGATTAAGTTCGCTCGAGTTTAAAGGTAGAAATTGCCATTGTAATGTGGAATCTTCATTTTTAAGATCACTTCCTTTCTCACTCATGTTTTGCGAGTGTGTACACGGCCTCCGTGAACATGTGCTAATAAAATAAGTTACATCAGTTATTGTGCAAGTTGCCTCAAAAGTTGTGCACCTCCTCTAAATTGCTCATTAATAAACTATAAATAAAATATATATAATATATAGTGTGTATAGTATTAAATATACATATATACTATAATATATTATATATTGTGTGTATACTATATGATATATAGTACATATAATAATAGTATATATAATAATATATAGTATATTTATATATTATATAAATATAAATTTATTTATATATACATATATACTATACAGGATGTTCCATTTTAATTAATATGGTCGAATATTGCTGAAACTATGGCTGTAACGAGACAATATTTCATACAAAAGTTAAAAGGTCTCAAGGGGGAAAAAAGTTGATAATCTTGAATTTTAACTAAGATCAATTTTCAAGGTCATTTGAAGATCAACTTAGTTTTTTAAAATGGAATCACCCTAATTTTTTAGACGTAAAGCATCCCCAGTTTTCTACAATGTTTTTGCTAAAGAAAATAGACAAATAAAGCATCATTGAGAGAAGTGCAAAATATTTTTGAGGCATATCTATATGACGTTTTGTTTATCTGTATAAAGCATCTGAATAACATATTAATACGAGTAAAAGTTAAAGATCCGATAATGTTTTCCTATTTTTATATTTTACAAATTGAAATTAGATTTTAAGTTTTCAATGCCACTGCAGTCTGTTGATAATTTATTACATTCAGCATGTGTGTGATGTGGAGTACATATTTGTTCTATGCCAAAAAAATTAAGTTTTACTAAGTATGAAAAAACCGTGTTTGAATAAGGAATATACATATTGCTTTTTATGAGACTAAAACATATTATTGCAGACGTAAACAAAGTCTATTTACTATTTATATAATTAACTTATTGAAAATTAATTAGTTAATATTTTTGACTTTTTTATGTACTTTTGTAGCACATGTTTTTCCCAATCATCTGGATTGGATAATGTCATTCTGATCTTCCGCAATTTCTTCGGATTTAAATTATAGATTTGATGTGGTAATGGCCATGTCCCATATTGCATTTTATATGTCAGAATATTGACCTTCAATTCTAAATCGTGAATTTTATGTCCAACTTTACTTAATACTTGTTTATTCAACACAATATTTTCCGCTTGTATCTTTTTGCGATACTTTATACGGATAAGTATCGTGGAAGCGATGGCTATCACAAGAACCTTTAAATATTATAGAGAGACATGAAGTACAATCAAAAGTTATTCTTAAGCAGATTGATACTTCAGAGAAAAAATCCTAAATTTTACAAAAAATCTCGGACAAAAATAACTTATATGTTTAAAATATTTATAAAACAAATTTTAAAATGTTAATTGCTAATAATGTTTAGAATAATTGTGCTTTTTTCTTTACCCATATCATTCCTTCTTTCGTTAAATAATCAACGACATCGGATACCACTTCACACCATAAATAATTTGCCACCGCGATTACACATTCCTTCCAATTTCTTTCGCATGTGACCGCTACAGTTTCGAAATTTCCACCTAAATGTTTCCATTCGTTGAATTCTTTGGAAAATCGATTTATTCAGTACAGATCATTGTTTTAAATCTAAGATATTAATATATAATATGATATAATAAAAAATATATAAAAAGCGATTTTACCAACTTTCCACGGCATTTTTATAAACGGTTTTGTTCAAGTAATAGGTATAGATAAATTGTACATAAAAAATTCGAAGAACTATCAAATTCTCGAAATCTTCCATTACCGATATGTTCAACACGATGTTCAACAAACCCGAGAAGTTAGCGTGCACTAGCAATTGTTATTCAATCAAACGTAGTAATTTGAATGTTGGTGCTTTCCAGCAACGTAACACAGTCATACACTGTGTGACTCACAGTGTCACATAGTGTCGACTTGTAGCTGGAACGCTGCTTAGCTTTTTTACCGCCAGAATGCAGGGCAGTCACTTCACATAGCTTTTTCAAAGTTTAAAATCTTTTAAGTTTTCTTTTTTAAATTTTTTTTTAAATTTACCTCCTACTTTTTACTTTCCTCCGGAATACCACTCTGTAGAAAAAAACATAGTACCAAATGTAAAAATGTTGGTATCCATAAAGTGACACAAAACGACGACACAGTCGAACACAGCATTTTAATTGTGTACGATTGTGTCGCTTGTGTACGTTATTGGAAAGCACCCTATATTGCTAGTTTCTCTGAATGTTGGAGATTGTGTCGGTTTATATCGATAATTTTTAATAATTGAATCTTTTTTTATATACTTACAGGTTCTTGGGAAAGTACCTACAATTTCCATTGACAAGACGGACGGTTGTCAAATGTATTTAAATGCAGAATCTCTGAATGTTGAATTCATTACTAGCAAATCTAGTGAAATGAATGTTATGGTACCTAAGGCCAATGGAGATTATGTAAGTTTGTTTTTCAATTAATTTGTAGATGTGCGCAATTTACGAGAAATTATATGAATATATTACATTACAGAGTGAATATCCGATACCGGAACAATTTAAAACTACTATTAACCAGAATGGTCTTAATACTACAGCCATCGATTCACTTGGTTAAAAGCATAAGGGATTTGTTTAAACGCATAGCCTACCTTAACAATATAGCTCATTAAAGAGGTATGATTGTCAAAAATATTCAATCATCAAAGATATCAATTTATTAATATCATTATTATTTATTGTCTTCTTTGTATAATGTGGAACTAAAAAAAAGATGCAATACTGCACATCTCATTTATCTGTAACAATTTGATTTAGTATATATATATATATATATATATGATTGGGTTTCAAATGAATGTATAATGAATTGTATAATTATTATTAACAGATGCATTTGGTTATAAGCAGTAATAACTTATTTATTAAAATTACTTAAAGAATTTTATTCTATATAAGAATATAAATTGTCAAATTATGAAGTCAACATGAATTATATTGATTCAGATTAGATATCTTGAATCAAGATAGTCAATTTTTGCAAATCCCTCTATAAAGCTTCCATTTCCTCACTGCAACGATATTGAAATGTGATATCAGAAGCAAAAGAAGTGATTTTTTTCTTACCAAATACATAAAATAAATTAGTTTTTTTGTATGTCACCACTCTTTCTTTCAATAAATGTATTGGTAAAATATTACGAAAAATCCCTTTTTTATTATCCTGCATATACATGTAGTGAATACATACGTAATTAAATCTATATATTCTACATATTTCGGATCTCACAACGGAAATAAACATTGTTACAATTAATCAAAATTATGGCTATTTATTAATTAACGAATCCCGAAAAAAAACTAGTCTATTTTACCAATCTATACTATCGAGAACGCGAGTGATGGCGTACGAAAATACTAATTTCTATTGACGTATGTATAACACAATAAAAAATTTCATATAATTTATCCCTAGTAATAATTCAATATGACGCAGTAAGGGATTAATAATCTTATTATAATTATAATGTATCTATTAGAGATTATTGCAGGACTTTTTTTATGTATAAGTATTTACACATTAAGTTTGAAAGAAAGATGATATAACGATGATGTTATACATATTGTGGATTAAAAATTTTATCATCTTTGAATAACATTTTTATACATTTACATCATTTTCTATGGTACAGAAATTTTGCTCAAACCTGTTGCTGCATAATATTTGTTAAATACTAAAATGAATAAATATTGTACACGTACAGTTACAGTAACAGAAAAAAGAATTACTAGGCCTCTGAGCATTACTCATGAATGGTGTTGAATATCATAAATAGTTCGATATGCTTTGCCTCTGATAAATTTTTGCTCTGTGTGTATATCATGTTTGGTACTATACAGTACTACTATATAGGTAGTGTATTTATTAATGGAATACTAATAATTGAATACTTGAGTAGAAATCTAATAGCGTGATATCTAATGAGAATACACTAGTACTAATAGTATTAATACTAGTAGTACTAGTATTAATAGTATTAATATTTAAGTAACGTTACTTAAATAAAGTATTAAATAATAAGAATGTTTATAACAAAACACGGCGATATCATAAGCAAATTTTTCATTTGTCTGTATCGCACAATTGTAATAAATACATATACTTATTTCATGTAGACTATTTTTAATTTAATAACAGTATAAAAAATTTTACATATAAATACATATACAGGGTGTACAAAAAGTGTTGAAACCCCTTAATTTTACGAAAACTACGCATTTTCGAAAAAAATGTTTCAGACTAAAGTTGTAGGGTTTAAAAAGGTCTATTTACTGATCTTATCAGTTTGACCTTGGTTGGTGTCGCCAAGGTCAGCACAAAATTATCTTGAATTTTTTAAATAGAACCACCCTATTTTTTTTACATAAATCGATTCCTCGCAATATTCGGCATAAAAAGTTATAAGGGTAGAATGGCCAAAAAGTGAACAGTTTACGAGATATTTTATACTTTAATTTGGCATAATCTTACATGAACTATGAAATATCTCGTAAAATATTCATTTTTTGATGATCTTACCTTAATACTTTTATGCACAAAATAATGAGAGGAATTAATTGGTGTAAAGAAAACAAATAGTTCTTTTTTAAGAAAAAGTATGTAATTTGCAACTAGCAGCTAAATATTTTTTCTGAAAAACAACTGTGTTTTCTCGACAGCAATTGATTTCTCTCATTATTTTGTGCATAAAAGTATTGAGATAAGATAATCGAAAAATGATTATTTCTACCCTTATTTCTACCCTTATAACTGAAGTTTTACTTAGAAGTTTATTCACAGCACAAACACGTTTGCTTTGGTAAAGTACTTTGGTAAATTTCCACAGCTGGAATTCGTCCGCATCCTTGAGTTTTTCGATAATTTTTAGGTCTTTAGTCACTGGTCTTGTCACAGACTTTTTAACTTTCTTTTCACGAAAAAAGTTTTCACAATTCTAGTCCTTTTACACCTAATTTTGACAAGGTAAAGTCTCAGTCTTTTTATGCATACGTGCTTGGCCGTATGGTGTCTGCGCCCATAACTGAACCTGAAGTTTTACTTAGAAGTTTATTCACAGCACAAACACGTTTGCTTTGGTAAAGTACTTTAAGGTACTTATTGACAAGGTTTGGTTAACAACAAAAAAAATTAGATTAAGACAAGATATCAACTCAATGTTCGCTCAGTATTTCACGCCGGTTTTCTATCTCTATTCGCACGCTGTTACGAACGTGAAAGGACGCGACGTAATATAAATGAAGAAATGATAAGGGATACGTTTGCTTGGTGCTTTATTAAGTATTAGGGAGATATTGCTCTTGCAAGCTACAAACGAGAACTGAACTGAACTGAGAAGGATCTTCATTCACAGAGCTCGGGGTATGGTCGGCAAGTTACAGAAAGTTTTGGAAGGTTCTGGGTAGAGATATAAAATTATATGATATTCCTTTAAGACAATATTATATATTGGGAAAAGAGGTTTATGGATCTGTGTCCGTAGTTCTATTGTTTTATTGCTCTATTATTTCTACTGAAGGAAAGCCGACAATATAGGTCTTATTGTTAGGGATAAGAAGGGTAAGAAGGGTAAGAAAGGTCGCGGCACGTAAGGAGGTAAAAAGGGTTACGGCACGTAACATCTCCCCCCTTTGGAAGGAAGATCTTTCTCAAAATAATAAAATATCTAAAGTCTTATGTATAACTTATTTCTAGATTGATGTGTTAACTTAACTTAGCGGTATAATCTCTATATATAAAAGAAGAAGTCCTGACTGATTGACTGACTCATCAACGCCCAGCTCAAACCGTTTAACCTAGAAACGTGAAATTTGGAAGGTACATTGTTTTTATGACGTAGGCACCCACTAAGGAAGGATTTTTGGAAATTTCGTCCCTAAGGGGGTGAAAAGGGAGGTGAATTTTTTTATGAGGATACCTATATCTCAAAAACCGAAAATGTTACAGACGTGAAAATTGGTATTTAGATTTTTCTTTAAAAATAAAGAAACACGTGTTTTACCATTTTCCAAAAATCCAGTTAAGGGAGATGAAAAGGGGGATGAATTTTTTTATAAGGATACCTATATCTCAAAAACCGAAGATGTTAGAAAAGTAAAAATTTACATTTTAAATCTTCATTATAAAGTAAGTTTGCGTGCCAAATTTCTTGCTCTTAATGTCAGTAGTTCTCAAGATATGGATATCAGTAAAAACGTGCGTACCGAGCGCGCGAGGAACAAACGCCAGTTAGTATAAGTATAAAACTAATAGCGTAACGCAATGCGACTAACTAACAATAAGATATACATACTTTTGAGCACACATATATACATATAAATATTTCTATACTAAAGTCCTATATACGTCCTAGGTTTGATAATCTATTGTTACGAGAGCGAGAACGTTGACTCGGTCTATTTCTGTTGAGCTCCTCTCTTTCGATACGCTGAAGGGGAGTTTTCAGTAGATATTGTCGCAGTGATAACTTCGCGTTGTGTAGTCGCCGGATGTGCATTATGAGTATTTATATTATTATTAAAACAATTGCTAAAATACTGGGTGCAGCCTTCCTTACGCAACATAGTCTAAAGATATAAACGCACTTACTTACTAGTGAACATTTTACAGTTAGATATATAATGACTAATGCTATAAATCCATACAATATATAATAAAACCAATTCATAGTTCTTTCATACAATGTTTTTGTTCGATGGTGCTTACTAATTTCATCGGCTTCTTTATATAGTTCATTCAAACTAGAGCTAGCTGTTCTTAATAAGTTAACATCTAAATGAGGTGTTTTACCGATATTTAATAATTGAAGTTCCGAGATATTTACGTTATTTTTCCGGATATCTTCGCATAATTTTTTGGTACTAAGATTGACGTTAGGAATGAAATCTTTTTGAATAGTATCTATTATGCCTATGTATCTATTATGGCATTGATTCTGGAGATAATTTAATTATTCCGGTCGAAAGTAACTGTGTTTGACGGGGTTTGTCATCCTTACATAAAATATGGAGAGTTTCCTCGCGCGGTGCAGTGTAAATCCAAGAATTCGTGGATCTTAACTGGATCCAAACGGTATTATGAATTTTCATTAATCGAATATCGCATTTCTTTAATACGGTTTCCAGTCTAGCGGATTTCAATAGTTCTGATTCGCAATTATGAACAGCCGAAATTTGATACAATAGATCCGTTTGTTTACAGATCATTAATTTTTTTACATTTTGTTATGTCTCGATCGGATAAATGTGTATACCATTGTTTATCGGTTCAAGTCCTATATACATTTCTAACGGGTTTATAAATATTTTCCTCATTTTGTTTAATCGGTAGTGGGATTGCACGGTATAAGAAAAAATCGTTTTGTTCGATTAGCGGAATTTCGATAATGTAAACTAATCTATGATTCTTATAATATACGCTTATGTTGCTAGAGTCGATTAAATTATTAAATTGATTGGGTTCTAATATTACAGGTAGTCTCTTGTTACTTATCATATAATGTGAATCCTTTAAGTTATTGAATAATTCTCTCGGAGTAAGTATTTTTGGATGGAGTAATTCTCGGCGTGCTAATAATATGGCATCGGTCAGTGTTTCTAATTCTAATTCATATTCTAACATCATTTCGGCACATTCCAGCAAATATGAGTTTACTTCCGTGTTCATTTGTGTTTCAGTCAACTTCTTAGTATTTTTTGATATTTGTACGTTAAGTAAATTCAGATTAAAATCAATTTTTTTTAATTTCTTATTAGTTACAAAGGCATTACTAAAATTATTTATAGTGGACTGCATAATACTAATTTGTTTTTTGTATAAATTCGTTAATTGTTTTGAATTATTATAAGCAAGGTCTATCTGTTCATTGTAATAATCAGCGTCAGATGAATCTAATGTGCCGAATAAAATTTTTGCAATTTGTCCTACAAAATCGAAAACACCACGCTTAACTTTCGCACCGCGGCTATCGAATCGGAGTTCATCATCGGATCGTCCTACCATGTCATTAATAGTTTCTCTGTCTGATTTTAGTGCTGTTATTTTTCGCTCAATGCGTTGTAATTCCTGTAATCCTGAACATGTTATATTATCTGCGTAGAGTTTATAACATAGAACTTCAATTTTGTTTGTGTAAAATTTCAATATCTTTTCTTTTTCTTCTAATGGCGCGAGATTAACATAACTAATAAATTTCCAGTGATCCCTAAAGATAAAAAGATCGCTTAAATTTTCGAAAGTAGACTCCTGGCAGTCGCTTTAATGGTTGGTTTGTAAAGGCCTCAAAAGACTCTGAATTAGTCGTTATCGACATTATCAACCTGTATTGGAAAATATGCGCGTTTCAATTTTTAACATGCAAAACTTGATTACGTTTGCCTCTCTTAATTTCGTAATTTACATCACTTAATTTGCGTATGATTTCAAATGGTCCGTCATATTGATCTGTCAATTTCTTACTACCTGTTCTGACCGTTTCGTGAAGTATATACGTATTCTCCCGGATCTAACACTAATCGTTTTATTCTTTTGTCATAATATTCTTTTGCCGACTCTTTTGCTTTAAACAATTTTTCCTTTGCGTTTTTCCTTAAATATGTTAATTTGTCAATCAAATCTACGAGAAATTCTTTGTGGGTAATCCCTTGTCGCAGTTCTACGAATACAGAAGGTAGTCGCGGTTTTTGTCCAAATATTAACTCGTACGGAGATATCTTAATTCCTTCGTGATACGCAGTATTATATGAAAACATGGCGGCATCTAGAAACGAATCCCAGTTATCTTGGTTTTGATTAATATATGGTTTTAAGTATTCTGCCAATACACGATGTGAGCGTTCCAATGCTCCATTTGATTGAGGATGGTAAACACTCGTTTTTATTTGCTTTATTTTAAAGATTTTTGCAACTTCTTTCATTAATTCTTCTGAGATGTTACTACCTTGATCGGACAGCAATTCTTTAGGTGAACCAAAAGTGTAAATATATTTGTTAACGATTATATCGGCTATGGTTATACTGCTTATATCTAGCAAGGGATATGCTGTGCAAAATTTTGTTAATTGATCTTGCGTAGTTAAGATGGGAGCGTCCCGTTTGACCACGTTGCTTTTGACCACAGCCAATCATATTGACCGGTGTATAGGGTTTTCTCCTAGGTGTACCTATCAGAGGGTTCTGTGGTCAAAAGCAACGTGGTCAATCGAATCCCACTCGTTAAGATATACTTGTGTCCTTTTTCTGTTTCCAGCAAGGGGCCTATAATGTCTATCGCTACTTTCTCAAATGCCTCGCTTGGAGTATCTGTGATTAACATAGGTGCTTTCGTTCTTTCTCTAACTAATTTTTGTTTTTGACAATCATGACAAGCCTTTATATAATTTTTTTACGTCTTGTTTCATGCCGTTCCATGAATAGTATTGTTGTATTCGTTTAAGTGTTTTAGTGACGCCTTTATGACCTCCAATCGCTGAATTATGCAGTTGCTTAAGAATATTTTGTTTTGTAGTTGGGTCATTAATTTCCTGAGTCAAAGATTCTAACAAATAAACCGTAATTGGTGTGTCTTTAAATAAATATTTTATCATTTGAGTTATTTTTGTTCTAAACACAGGATCTTCTAAAGGTGTTATTGATATCACAGTTTTGTTATTTGCAATAACGTATTCTTTTAATTTAATTAAACAATTAAATACGATTTCTAGATTTATCGGTGTTGATTTATTTTCGCGCGTGATAAGATTTACTTCGGTTAAATGTTTCTTTTTTGTGATTTTAATGCTTCCCGGTGTAAGTGTTATATCTTCCGCTTTATTTCCGTCAGTTTTTGAGAGAGTAATTTTAATTTTTGGAGAGGAATTTATCTCTTTTACCAGCAGTCCTTTTATGCTACCTGAGATTTGTGTGATTATATTATCAGTTTTCCACAATGAATCATTTAATGCGTGCTGTAAAAACAGGCTATAACTCGTATCTGGTTTATTACTACAGGAAGCCTCTGCTTGCAGAGCTGATATTTGTGGATTTCTAGAGAGCGTCTGCGTTGGTATTCTATTTTCCTTCTTTGTATAAAACTTCATAATTATATTCCTCTAATTTTAATCGCCAACGCATTAAACGGGATGATGGATCTTTTACATTAAAAAGTCAAGTTAACGGTTTATGATCAGTGATGGTTTTAAATCGTTTACCATACAAGTAAGGTCGAAAATGTTTTACTGTCCAGACAATAGCCAAAAGTTCTTTCTCCGTAGTATCGTAGTTTCTTTCTGCTTTATTTAATGTTCTTGAAGCGTACGCAATAGGGAGATCACTGCCTATTTTTCCTTGTGACAAAATTGCACCGATTCCCTCATCACTAGCATCGGTAGTCAATAAAAATTCCTTATCAAAATCTGGATATTGTAAAATAGGTTCGTTTAATAATAATTTCTTAAGTTTTCCAAAATTAATTTGTTGTCTCATTTCCCATTTGAATGCTACATTCTTCCTAAGAAGTAAAGTAAACGGCTGTGTAATTTCGCTAAAGTTTTTAATAAAACGTCGATAATAACCTACGAGTCTTAAAAATTGCTTGAGTTTGTGAATTTTCGGAATAGGATACTGCTCTACTGCCTTTATTTTTTTAGGATTAGGTTTAACTCCTTTGTCCGATATTATATGCCCTAAATACATTAATTCTCTTTTGAAAAATTGACACTTCTCTGGTTACAAACTAAGACCAGCCTCTTTAATACGATCGAAAATTTGGTTTAATTTTTGTTTGTGCTCTTCTAAAGTCTGTGCATAAATAACTGTATCATCTAAATAAACAAAGCATACATTTCCCTGTAACCCGGTTAAGACATTATTCATTAAACGTTGAAATGTCGCGGGAGCATTTTTTAAGCCAAAAGGCATCTTTTTATATTTATAATGACCATTAGGCGTACTAAAAGCTGTTTTTAGAGAATCTTGCGAGTCCATCGGGATCTGATGGAAACCAGAGGCTAAATCGAAACACGAAAAATATCTAGCTTTACCTAGCTGATCTAAAATATCTGATATGTTAGGCAAGGGGTACGCGTCGCCTATGGTTTTTTCATTTAGTTTGCGGAAATCTATTACTAATCTCCACCGTTTGTTACCATCGGCATCGGGTTTTTTCGGTACTACCCATAACGGCGAGTTATATGGCGAAATGGACGATTGAATAATATCCTGTTCTAGCAGTTTATCGACCTGATTTTTTATTTCGTCTTTGTGAATAGGGGGATATCGATATTGTTTTACACGTACGGGTGCATTATCCGTAGTTATTATAGAATGGGAAGTTCTATTTGTTCCTTTTAATTTATCTCCCGGTAAATGAAATATCACCGAATTTATTTGATATGTAAAGCTGTTCCTCGGGCTCGTGGTAATTTCCACTGGCTCTACATTGATCACAGGAATCTCTAAATATAATTCTTCTTCATTTGTATTAGTTACGTAAGTATATGCTTTACCTCGATTTACTTTTACAATACTATCTATCAAGAAAACACCACGATGTATTTCCTGATGATCTATACTAATGCATTATCAATATTTTGTTGATTTGTTTGAATTAAGATAGAGCATATACTTCTGCCAGGCAATGTTGTTGGATTGCTATATTCTAATGGAATTGATTCTTTATTACTAATTGTTACTATTTTATTTTCAAAATCTATTTTTGCATTTTCCTGTCGTAAAAAGGTTGAACCTATGATTCCTTGTTCTTTTAAAGGGAATTTACTAGATGCTACATGAAATATATAAAATCTTGTACTCGAATGCAACTATACAGTTCCAAGAGTTTGCTATTTTTCTTCTGTTATGCCTTGAATTTCTATTTTTTCATCGTAATATACTAGCGTATCGCGATTTAGAGCAATTTGCCTTTATAATATTTATGTCAGCGTCCGTGTCTAATAAGAATCTGTCTCCTGGGTTTCTGAGTTCATTAAAGGGGACACAGATGAGATTTTGTGATGTTGTTCTGTGTATGTTCTTGTTCTATTAATTTAATCGGGTTTGCACGACTTGTTTGTTGGCCTGAGCGTTGCGCGCTTTTCGCTTGGCCGTGAAAGTTTAAATGTGAATTGTTATTATGTGAATTCACTGATGGATTACCAGATTGTCTGTTAATATATTGACCGCTATTAAATTGACTATTATTGTGTCGGTTATATTGATTAGGTTGACTATTGTTTTGGTAACTTGTGTTATAATTAGAAAAATTCTTTCCATTTTTATCAGATTGATTTCTTTCTGTATTATTAAATCTGCTTATATTCGAATTGTTACTATAAGTTCGCGCGAAATTAGGTACGTACTTATTAAAATTTTGTCCGTTCTGTTGGGGGTTAGAATTTTCGAAAAAGGTTGCGTCTTGATTTTGCACTCGATAAGTCTTTCTTCTACATTTATTTTCGATGTGACCTAATTTTTTACAGAAATTACAAACTATTCTTGATGGATCCTTTTGCCGATTAGATCTAAATAATCTTTTTGCGTGATATTGAGGTTTTCTTATAAATCGAACTGCGCTTTCAATCGCGTCTTCCAAAGTATTAAATTTTTGTGTAAAAAGCAGTTGACCCGTTTGTTTGGGTAATCCGCCGAGAAAATGATCAATTAATTTATTAGTCGCAAAAACTTTTAGTCCTGCTCTTGCTGCCGGATCAGGGTAATTTGAAATTGCAATCATCATGTCTGAATTGAGTTTTCTTACTCTAGATGTGTAATTTTCTATGGATTCGTCTCTATTTTGCCGAAGATTATTTATCTCCACTTCCCAATGATCAAAAGTTTTATACTTTCTAAATTCTTTCTCTAACGCGCTACACAATTCATCGAGATCAGTTATCGTATAAATAGATCTTATTAACGCGGCATCTCCTGTCAATTTCGTTTGTACGACTGCTCTGAAAAAGAATATTCTGTCGTCTGGATCGATTAATTTAGAAACTCCTTTACAATCGGCTGTGAATTGCGTAACTGGAATATTTTTGCCGTTAAATATCGGTAAAAGTGACAAACTCTGGCGGACGGGAAAATAGCTACTATTACTAGCGACAGATGACCTTCTACTTTGCCGGTCTGTGTCAAGATGATCCGCCCCTCCCACAAGATTTTCTGGCATATCTATATGATCATTCATTATCGTCTCGGTATTTAAAATTACGTGATCGCTTTGAGAATCGCTACTTAATATATTGCTCTCTGAGTCTGACGAGCTATCGGTATTGTAGTGCTCTTTAATATCTCTAAAATTTCGGAAATACATTAACTTACAGTAATAAAACGCGCAGCATGTCGTTGCTTAGATGGCTTCACGCTGGAACAGATGAATCGATGATGCGACCCTTTAGCGTGATGGTCCTCCACGGAGTCTCGTTACTCGTAGTTGCTCTTTCTAATTGCTGGTTGCTACGCTCCCCAAGAGCGTCCTGATGTCCTCGCGCCTTTTACCTCGTTGATGATACGTCTGGATTTTATCGGTCGCCGGATCTCAGCAGGTTAACTGGAGCTTGTACTCTGGAGCTTGTCTTTTCCAAGTAGGAGTACAACTGGCCTTGAATCTTCTACTTCACTGTGAAGTTTTTTTGAACTTTGGCCCTCAAATGTACGTTTTTCCTCTTGGTTCCAAGGATAAATCTTGCGTAGATTATATCTCGAAAAAATTTTTGCACTTTTAACAGCGTATTCCACCGCTGCCACCAATTGTTACGAACGCGAAAGGACGCGACATAATATAAATAAAGAAATGATAAGGGATACGTTTGCTTGGTGCTTTATTAAGTATTAGAGAGATGTTGCTCTTGCAAGCTACAAACGAGAACTAAACTGAACTGAACTGAACTGAACTGAACTGAACTGAGAAGGATCTTCATTCACAGAGCTCGGGGTATGGTCGGCAAGTTACAGAAAGTTTTGGAAGGTTCTGGGTAGAGATATAAAATTATATGATATTCCTTTAAGACAATATTATATGTACAGGGTGAGTTTTTTAATTTGAGACTGCAAAATATCTGGAAAAATAAGCATTATATGAAAAAATGTTCCAAATAAACTCTCAATATTTTCGAGGGTGCAATTCTATCCCGCAAAAATTAGCCGCCTTCCGCCCCCCCTGAAGGTGGGACTGGGGGTACCTTTGAAATATTAAATGGGAACCCCTATTTTTTATTACATATTCTTGTAGTTTACCTCGAGAGCTTTCCAAAACGCTATAATTAAGTTATTTTTTATTAAGTACTTGTCGAGTTATAAGGCTTAAAGTTTACAGTATTTTGACATAAAATACAAAATATCGTGTAAAACATTCAGTTTTCGGTAATCTTACCTTAATACTTTTATGCATAGAATAATAAGACCAATCAATTGGTGTAAAAAAAACACAGTTGCTATTAAGAAAAAGTATGTAATTTGCAACATGTAGCTGCATACTTTTTTTTGAAAGCAATTATGTGTTTTTTTTACACCAATTGATTGGTCTTATTATTCTATGCATAAAAGTATTAAGGTAAGATTACCGAAAACTGAATGTTTTCCATGATATTTTGTATTTTATGTCAAAATACTGTAAACTTCAAGTTTTATAACTCGAAAAGTATTTAATGAAAAATAACTTAATTATAGTGTTTTGGAAAGCTCTCGAGGTAAACTACAAGAATATGTAATGAAAAATAGGGGTTCCCATTTAAGATTTCAAAGTTACCCCCAGCCCCATCCCCAGGGGGGGCGGGAGGCGACTAACTTTTGCGGAATAGAATTGCACCCTCGAAAATATTGAGGGTTTATTTGGAACATTTTTTCGTATAATGCTTATTTTTCCAGATATTTTGCAGTCTCAAGTTAAAAAACTCACCCTTATATTGGGAAAAGAGGTTTATGGATCTGTGTCCGTAGTTATATTGTTTTATTGCTCTATTATTTCTACTGAAGGAAAGCCGACAATATAGGTCTTATTGTTAGGGATAAGAAGGGTAAGAAGGGTAAGAAAGGTCGCGGCACGTAAGGAGGTAAAAAGGGTTACGGCACGTAACAATGTACGTGTTGTCTCGCCGGAGTATGGCTCGCCAGTGCTGGTGCCGGAGAGTTCGTTTCCGGCGCTAGCACACGCTTGTTCGTTCGTTCGCATGCACTCGCATACCGAGGCGGTTTCACCCGCTAGGGGTGGTTTATTTAATTTGAAATTACTTTCTTTTAACATTCTCTCTTAATTTCAAATTAAGTAAGACAACAACTTTCTTTTGCAGTCACACAATTAACAATCATAATCAGTTTCAAAGAAAATATAGAGTATTTTAAACAAATATTCTTAAAAATAATCTTAACGTATTTAACTAGTTTTTCTTTATGAAAATCAAATTTAATTTTGCCCAAGGGTTTTGTAAATATATCCGCAGTCTGGGCTTCCGATTTAATGTAATATAAATTTATCAAGTTTTTTTCTACTTTCTCATAAATAAAATGGTATCTAACATCGATGTGTTTTAACCGCTTGTTAAAAACATCGCTTTTTAACAATTTAATCGAGCTCTGATTATCAATATACATTTCCGCGACTATCTTTTTCGTTGTGAGCTCTTGTATTACAGTTTTGAGGTATAATAATTCTTTACAGTATTCCGATGCTGCTATAAATTCGGCTTCAGTACTCGAGAGGGCCACAATTTGCTGCTTTTTATAGCTTCAGCTTATTGGTGCTCTTTTGTAATAAATCACGTATTCTGTGGTACTTTGCGTGTATCCAAGTCGCCCGCATAGTCGGAGTCACAGTACGCTATTAACTTTTTGGATTCTCTTTATTTGTATTCTAAACCTAAATTTTTCAATCCCTGTAAATATTTTAAAATTCTTTTTATATTTTGTACATCTTTTTTTCAGTGAATTTGCCGTATATCTGCTACAAAAATTTACTGAAAAAGCTAAATCTGGTATAGTTTTGTTAAGACAAGTAAACAATAAACTACCTACAGTTTCTTTGTAAGGGAAAGCTATTACCTTAGTGTTTTCGCAGTCTCAGTACTCTCTGTCTGGTGTGATTAGGGTGTCAGTTGATTTCGAGTTCTGCATGCTATACGTTTCCAGGATTTGCCTCGCATAATCCTCTCGAGTCAGTTTTATTGATCCCTTCGTTTTTTCAAATTTTATGCCCAGGAAGATTTTGGGATTTTCTTCTGTTGTTATTTTAAAGTCCTTTTTTAATTCACTAAGTAGTTTCTTCATTTCTTGTGGATTCTTTCCAATAAGTATACCGTCATCTATGTATATCGCCAAAATTATCGAGCTTTGTTCGGTTTTGAATATACATTTTTCTGTTTTGAGCTGTATCAAGCTTTGTTTCCTCAGTATTTCAATAAATTTTCTGTTCCATTTCTGTGGTGCTTATTTTAAACCATATAGCGCCTTTTGAAGTTTGCATATTTTATTTCCGGTTTCGAAGCCTTCTGGCGGATGCATGTAAATCTCTTCTTTCAATTCATCGTACAGAAAGGCTGTTTTTATATAGAATTTCATTACATGAAAGCTCTCGCTTGCTGCTATCGCGAAGATTATTCTCAGCGGACTACTAGTTATTATGGGCTGTATGTCTCCGTGTAGTCTATTTCATTTCCTTGTTCGCATCCTCTCACTACGAGTCTTGCTTTGTGTCTTCCATCTTCTTTTATTCGAAAAACCCATTTCGAGGTCAGCATTCTTTTGTCTTCAGCTTCCCTTCTGTCCACTAGTTTCCAATTATGGTTTTTTTCAATAGTTTTTTTCCTTGTGAATTGCCCGTTTCCATTTTTGTCTGTCTTCTCTCTCGAGTGTTTCTTTGTACGTCAAGAGCACATAATCGATGTATCTTTTAGGCGCTTTTCGGTTTCTTTTTGGTCTCTGGCGATTTCTGTCCTATCTTGTATTTCTTCAGCGATTTCTTCCACGTCCTGATATGTTTCTTCCACTTCTTCGTCCGTGTCAGTCTGTTCCGCATCGGTTTCTTCACTTTGTTTCTCTTCTAAGTCCAATTCGGATCGTTTCTTTTGTTTTCTATGTTTCGAGGTTTCGGTTTCTTTAAGTACGACGTCTCTCGAGATTATCTTGCCTTTTTCCACAGCCTGTAGCCGCTCGGTGCGTAACCCACCAGTTTGCAGATACTGCCTCTATTGTCCAGTTTTTTCGTTGTCCAAGTTCTTTTGCAAAAGCGGTGCAACCGAAGAATTTTAAATTTGCCAAATTCGGTTTTCTTCCGTTCCACATTTCAAATGCGGTTTTTTGAACTGTTTTAGTTGGGCTCCTGTTTTGCAGATACGCTGCTGTTCTAACTGCTTCTCCTTAGAATTTCTTTTCTAGTCCCGAGTCCAATAACAAGACTCTTGCTTTCTCCACGAGTGTGTGATTCAGTCGCTTTGCCTTTCCGTTAAATTGTGGTGTTATTATTTTTCGAGTTTATCGTCGTTTTATTTATTGAAATATTGCAAGAAACGTTTTCTTTGATTTGTAAAAAGTCGCTAAGTTCGTTCTTTGTGTTTGCAATTAAAACATCATTGGAAAGAGGAGGTGGAGGAGGAGGAGGAAGAAGAGGAAGTTCGGTAACTGGATACGAAATAAGATCATCTTTCAATAATTTGGAATCAAAACTAAAGTTACCGACGACATTGCCGTAATCGGTAGAGCTCAGAGGTTATTGTTGTTGTTGTTGTTCCGTTACTATTGTTACAGGAGTAATCTCAACCGACGAATCGTGAATTCTTCCGCTGAGCTCACAAGTTTACAGTATATTCACAAAGACAATTCCTCGCACCCACAAGTTGACTGTTTACTCACTCATTAGAAGAAATGACTGACTCTAGATCTGTTAGAATACATCTCGAGGGATATCTCGCGTATTTTTAAAGCCCATTGCTCCTCTTTTCCATCGGTTAATAAAAATTTCCTTGATCAATTAAATTTTCTAATGACCTCCCTCTTATGGTTTAGGAGGCGTCTTTCTCGATATCGGAAGTTTGAACTTCCTTGGTATTGGTTAAGACCTTTGTTTAAGAATTACGTTTCAGCCAATGGGAAGTCGTTCCAATTTGAGCGAGCTTGATACTTTTATCACCCTCTCGAATTTAACGTGATGCCGATATCGCATAAAAGGTGATCTGTCAGGTGAGCACATTTGATAAAAATGATCCGTCAGGTGTGCACAATCGATTTCAATAAAGGTGGTCCGATAGATGACTACATCCGGTTTTAAGTCTCTATTAAATTCTTATGTTTGAACGGTTTATCTCATCTGTCAAGTATTAGTTAACTTATTCATATAACGGAAGGAAATTAAGTATCATCGATAGGTTTTCGAAGAAAAGAATCATGGAGTCCGCTGGACGTAACACTCCCCACCTTAGACACATATGTGTTCAACAACTTCTGTAAATAAAAATAAAGTTTTTTTCTTTCATGAACTTTCATTTTTCTGATTCAGATATTAATAATTAAATGAGTCGTAACTCCTGAAGGATGCGTTTTTGGACTAACGTTTATGGGAACTTTTTTCATCCTTATGACGAGCCCAATCCAATCCTTAACTTTAACCAATTATTTCAGGTCCACCCTATATACATATCTCTTTTATTTTTTTTAAATTATTTTTTTAAAATGTATGTGTATAAAATTCTTATAATGAGGGAATACAATGTGTTACGGCAACGTTATCTGTGTAAAGAATTATAAATGCCAAATTTTAGTTGTCGGTTAAAATAAAGGAAACTAAAGAAAACAAACAGATTAATAATACATGGTGTTATAATCATGAGAACACATATACAAAAAGAAACCAGAGGTTATAAATTCTTTGAAAGAAAGAAATAAATATACGTACTTAAGGATATTTAGCTAACAAAATAATATAAAGAGTGACTCAATTTCAGATAAACTATACTGAATGGATTGACAACTGATGACAATATCAAATTAAATCTTTTATAACATGTAATTAAATTTCATGAGATTTTGTATTCTTCTTAAGAAGTTAAGCATTTCACATAAGAAACCACTATTCTCTTAGTAAATTGAACAGAAATTCTATTGAAGAGTAACAAATAGAATACATAAACAAACAATAATTTTATCAGCATATGAACTGTCTTAATAATTATCATCCAAGTTAATAAATCTAAATAAGAACTAAAAATTGCTGGAAAGTAAAGATTGATTAATATAGTAACATTAAATTTCATTATCACACTGTATCTTCCGTTAAATCCGAGGTGATAAACCTCGTCATATGCGTAACCTTATATACGTCCTGTGAATCTGAGGTGATAAACCTCGTCATATACGTAACCTTATATACGCCCTGTGAATCCGAGGTGATAAACCTCGTCATATACGTAACCTTATATACGCCCTGTGAATCCGAGGTGATAAACCTCATCATATACGTAACCTTGTATACGCCCTGTGAATCCGAGGTGATAAACCTCGTCATATGCGATCATACTTGTATGTTTTATATGTATATAAGGACCTTGTGTTGTTACTCATTCAACATGCGTCGAATGCCTTGGAAATGATGGCCGAATGGCCTAACTCGCTCTCGTGGATGTACTTAGAAAATGAGAGGAGCCCTTGTTGATAGATGATCGGTTTTGAAAAGTAAACATTTGTGGATGTTTGAGAACCGATCAAGAGATTCTAAGAATCTCACCTTTGCTAATGCACTTATGTAAGCTATAAAGAACAACAGTCTTTTATAGCACAACTGAGAACAGTAACTTATGACTGCCATTACTCTACTACAAGAGAGCCAGAGCGCAAGTCCTCGAATCCCTTCTTCAAGAGAGACCGAGAGTGGCGCCGCGCGACGTTACCGGTCGGAACAAGAGGCCGCTCGGCCGCTGCGCGCGTTACATGAATCGAGTGATCTCGTAACACAATGGTTTATTAACAATATACGAGTAAGAATATTTAAGTATTATAATAGAAAAATTATCAAGATATTATAATAAAAATATCATAAAAAAAGATTACAGTACCTTAATATAATTAAGAGTAATACAATAAAGAGTAATAATATTAAAATGAATAGAGATGTATATGTATATACAGGGTGTTCTAAAAAGGTACGGCCAAAATTTATGGACATATTCCTCACATCTAAAGGTTGAAAAAATGTTATATGAACATGGATGCGGAAACGCTTTTTTCAGGAATTAGAGCTTCTTTTCTGAGTATGCGACGTTACGGCTGAATGAGGTAGTGACCTTATCTGCTAGGCAGAAATCAGAAAAACATTGACCATTAATGTTATGGTTACTTGTTTACACGTAGACAATAGTAGTGGCTGAATAACAATATGCGCATCCCTTGAAATCGGCAGAACATTGTGATCACATTTCAGTTCAATGCTTGTATTCGGGTGAATGGTGGACATTTTCAACATTTGTTGTAACCGTACTGAAGGTCACTTTAAAAACAAATGTAAATAAACCTACTGATTAAACGATTGTCGTCCACAATGTTTAATCCTAAATTGTTTCTTGCGTAAGTAATACAGTCAACAGTATTTTTAACATAACTCCAGAAAAAAGCGTTTCCGCATCCATGTTCATATAACATTTTTTTATCCTTTAGTGTGAGGAATATATCCCTAAATTTTGGCCGTACCTTTTTAGAACACCCTGTATATATTTTTCTTTTTTTTTATTTTATACTGCAGAGAATGTGTTCATAGTGACTTTCGTGCTCAATTCTGCGTAACCGAGCTGAATTAGCATATCTCAAGTTGTATGTTCCTTCATGGTTTTCACCCTGTGTGATTAGTTTTATGACTGCAGCACCTGTTCTGAGGGGAAGGACAATGTTCCTCCATCCCTTATAATTTTCAGCGAGGATTCGACAAAGGTCTTTGGTCTTTTTGGGCCAGGTATTTGTACGCTTTACTGAGTTTATGTAGGCGAGGCCGCAAGCGATGGCTTGCCATGGTAGTTCGCGGAATCGATCTTCTAAATGGTAAATCTCGTGCATAGGACGTCACGTCATGCGTTCGAAATCTCCTAGACATATCTTGACCATGTTCAAATTCTTATTGACCTTCTCGATCCAGCCTCTTCGCCATGAAGAGTTTTCCTTTATAGCGACGTTTTCCTTTTCTTTTATATCCTCTGGCCAGCAGTTGTAGGTGTTTTACTTTTCTGGTCATCCGGAAGTCGAGTTCCTCTTGTAACTCCATAAGGTCTTTTTCGCTATTGGTTAGCTGTACCCAAAATAGCAGCGGTAACACCAAACGTATTATCGTTACTTCTAGCCGCGAGCGGGTCAACTGGTTGGCTCGATTGGTTTAATTTCCATTTTATAATCTCTATAAAAGAGTCGAAATTATTATTTTAGTGGATGTCTTATTTTCTCAAGGGGGTAAAGGAGTAGACGGAGGATTTCACAAAAAAAAAAATTATTTATTAAAGTATTTGTTATTTATTTATTCCTTGAGCCTGAGTGTATAATTGGAGCTTTCCTTGGCCGGGAGAGAAGGATAGACGTGGACAGGTTGATTCTTGATTTTAGCGTAAACGGCTTGCTCGTTTTCTTTTTCTTGAGAATTAGGGATTGGCGCGGTTGGTTCTTTAGTTGGCGGCGGTCGTTTTAGTTTTAAATGTAGTAACAACTGTGTGAGTGAATCCCACACGGCTCCCAGTAGATATATAAGATACGGTGACCATATTTTCTAAGAGAAAATAAAGGACAAACCTGAAAATTTTAGGGCTTTGTTTCAACATGTTTCCAAATCAGTTTGCGACGAAAGTTACCACCTCCATATTCAAAATTCAAACTCGCCTGGAGATCGGTGAGCAAAAAAAAACCGATAACTGTGACTATCAGAAGTCTACGTATTCTTATAGTTTGAATCTGATTCGACTATGTTGAAACAAACCCTTGGTTTCTTAAATAGGTTCCGGATAATAAAAAGTAAAAGCGGATTTAATATGAATAATTTTAATGAAAAGAATTAAAAATATAATTAACACAAAAGCAAAACAAATTTTATATTAGTGTAGATATACTTTTAAGTAAGGAATATTTTTAGGCTCTCAATTTGAAAAACAACTTTGAATTTCAACGGGCTAGAAGAGCCAAACGCGGATGGCAGTACGTTAGTTTTGATGAAAATTAATTTTTTCATCGAAAATAATTTCTTGTACACAGGGCACAAATTTTTCTTGGTTCGATACCAAGGAAATAAATTAAATCTCATATTCGAGATATTAATTTAAGAAAACCCCTCTGACCCCCCTAAAGAGTTGTAGGCGAGAAAAATATTGGGGAGAAGTCGCTGAATCGGGAATCGAACCCGAGTCTTTCGCTTGCCGGGCGACTGCTCTTACCACTGAGCTATTCAGACCCCTTCACGATACTTCTCATTCGCCTATAACTTGTAAATAAATATGTTTGTTGATAACGTCATCTTTCAGCCGACGTGAAATAACTAAGGAATATTTTTAGGCTCTCAATTTGAAAAACAACTTTGAATTTCAACGGGCTAGAAGAGCCAAACGCGGATGACTGCTCTGTCGCCCGGCAAGCGAAAGACTCGGGTTCGATTCCCGATTCAGCGACTTCTCCCCAATATTTTTCTCGCCTACAACTCTTTAGGGGGGTCAGAGGGGTTTTCTTAAATTAATATCTCGAATATGAGATTTAATTTATTTCCTTGGTATCAAACCAAGAAAAATTTGTGCCCTGTGCGCAAGAAATGATTTTCGATAAAAAAATTAATTTTCATCGAAACTAACGTACTGCCATCCGCGTTTGGCTCTTCTAGCCCATTGAAATTCAAAGATACTTTTAAGTGTTGTAATGAATTCGAATTAATTGAAATTCAAATTATGTACGTGTTAAGAATTAAAAAATATTTTTAGTGGTATTTTTCAGATGAATGGATTTTTTTAAAATTATTTTTCAGAAAATCATGAAACTGTAAACAATTCATCTCAGTTGAATTTTGTGCAAATGCAGGCTTCCAGAGTTTTAACTTTCAATTGCGTTTTTTCACTGCTCCAAAAATTATTTATAATTGAAAATATTTTTTCAGTTGGAGCGTTTGAGCCAGGAAGACATAAACAAAATTCTACAATTTTTGATATATTTTTGAAAGAAATTTGTTTCTCACTAAAGTGCTTAAATACTTCTATCCATTTTTCATGATAAGCCATTTCTGTACTTTTTCGCCACTCTTCAAGTTTTTCTTTGGTAATGTAGCTTTGTACGCAACAAACCTCATCGAATAGTTCACCGTCATCAATGTTTTATTTTATTAGTTTTATTAGTTTTATTTTATTTAAAATAAAAGAAAGACTTCCATCTTTGACCACAATGGAATTTCTCACAAAAGAATCCATTCAAATACTTTTATTTCTAGGAAGGCGTTGTCCCATTGATTTAAATATTCAATGCAGGTTTGATAAAATAATTGCACATTTTCTCTAAATAATTTAACTTTATGGCTTTGATGTTTTTCTAATTCTGAAATAATTTTTTTAACATTTATGGGTAGGAACTTTTGTTGTTTACGTTCAGTTAATTTTAATTTCAATTCTTTTAAATTGTGAAAAGTTTCACACAGAAATATTTTGAGATTCTATTTTTAGAATGTGTGTATGAAAAGTTGAAGCTTGACTGTGAACAAAAAATAACCATGCTTCAGCAAAAGGATTGTTAAAAATTTTCTAAATTATAGGACATTTCTCTTACTCCAAAAAATACAACTTAAGAGGATGGAACAATTTCAAAATCCTTTCTAAAGCTGGTAGCAGAGTCAACCATCTGGTTTTACTGTAACCTAATAGTTTGTGATATTGAACATCTATATTATCACAAATTTCCTTAAAATTTTTAACTCTGATTGTATAGATGTAAAAATATGAATAAATTTTCACTAATATAACTTCAATATCATCAATTGGGAGACATTCCGTACCAATACAAATGCAGTTATTGCATATGTGGCCGGCACAATTGATGCCAATTAACTTATTGTCACACATTTTTTGAATTTTATGGGAAACGTTTTTGCCTTTTCTTTGAGCGCCACCAACATTACAACTAGTATTATCAGCACACAAAGCCACTAATTTTTCTATAGATTCATATGTATTTGTCTAGCGACAATGGTGTTATAATTAATATGATAATAATAATTAAACATGGCAAAACCGATCCATCTATCCCACTGTTTTTGTTCGTTTGCATATTGTTTCAAATATTCGCCTAATGCACGATGTGATCTTTCTAATGATCCGTTTGATTGAGGATGAAATGCTGTTGTGCGAAATTTACGAATTTTAAATAATTTAGCAACTTTTCTCATTAAATCACTGATGAAACTTCCTTGATCCGTTAGTATTGCTTTCGGTGCTCTGAGTATACAAATAAAATAATATACAAAAGCTTCGGCGATAGTTTCAGCAGTTTGATTTGGTAATCGTATTCCCATGCAAAATTTAGTCAGCTGATCCTGTAGTGTTAAAATATATTTGTTGCCTCTTTCGGTCTTGGGTAAAGGTCCAACGATGTCCATAGCTACTTTATCAAAAGAGGATCCTGGTGTGTCTGTAATTATTATAGGCTGTTTCGTTTTAACTCGAACTAATTTTTTTAATTGACACTGCAAACATTGCTGTATGTATCTTTGAACATCTGATTTTAAATTTTCCCAATAATACTTATGTTTTATCCTATTGTACGTTTTTGTTACACCGCGATGTCCTTCCGTTGGTGAACAATGTGTAAGATCCTTGTGTATAATACGGTCGGTAATTCGTCACGATGCCTAGATTTAGCTACGTATCTATTTTTGTTTAATACTGCTTCAATCCGATAAGGCTCTTTGAATTTTGGCACTAATTTTTTATTTGTGCCCGGCTTGTGTTGAAGAAATTTGATCAGAACAAGGTCACCCACAGCGTACTTGGTACACTTTTTGTGATGTTTATCATATTTTTGTTTGTTGTATTGTTGTAACTATATGTCTATTCACCGTACGAGCAATATTTTGATTTTTAACTCTCTATGTTTCGATATTCAGGTCAACGTCGAGTGACTTATCAAGGAAATCGCGTAACTATCCGATTTTCAGTTTTGTTCGTATCCTAACAGTATCTTGCTAGGCGTAGAGCCAACAGCTTTATTTAGGGTATCATTGATTACAAATTGAACTTTGCTTAAGGCGGTTTTCCATTCCGTAGTATCACCGGTGGTTTTAGCCAACGTAGATTTTAAAAATCGATTTACGCGTTCTACAATTCCATTGGCCCACGGGGAGGTCACTGCTGTCTTTACATGGTTAATGTCATTATCGTTAACAAACTGAGCAAAATTATGCGAAGTAAACGCAGTGCCCCGGTCACTGATGATTTTTTTAGGGAATCAGAATGAATGAAAAATAGTATTAAAATGATCGATTACCTCAGCTGTGCCGGTGGATTTGGTAGGGAAGAGCCAGACAAATCGAGAAAAAGCACCACCAAAATGAATTTATATTTGTCACCCGTTAGTTCCAGCGGACCGTAATGATCCACATGCAGAGTTTGCAACGGGGATTGGTCCCTCTCGACCAATTCCATTTCTCCTACCGACTTACCGGCGGCGACTGAAAAAGTTAAACATTTAATACAACAGTCTATATATTGACGTACCTTAATTTTAAGCACGGAAACCAATAATGAGTCAAAATACCGTAGACAGTTTTATCAAGACCCACATGACCTGAGTCATCATGGTGTATGCGAATAATGTTGTTAATCATCTGTTCTGGCACTACGATTAATGATTTTCATTTGTATATTTTGAACAATAATCAGTTAATTAATGAAAAATGCTTACTCCCTTTTAACTCAACCATATCAGCTAATTCTTTTAGTTTAGGATCAGTGAGTTGCCTATATATTAACTCATTCTCCAATGTTATAGTATTTACCGTCATGATGTTCCTGCTTAGACAATCTACGTGAGACATACGCTCAGACGCTCTGTGAATTAACTCGAAACGATAGTTTTGCAAGCTAGCAACCATCGCGCTATTTTTGGGTTAATGTTAATTTTTTCATTGCAAGAACGAGATAATTGCTATCGGTAATGATGTTAAACGTTATGCCCTGTAATATACGTGAAACCGTTCTATGGCTTTCACAATAGCTAGTGTTTCTAGCTCATAGCTGTGATATCTTTTCTCTGTATCTGTGGTTGCTTTACTGAAGTAGGCAATTGGAGCCCAATTGCTATATTTCTGTTTTTGGAGTAGAATAGCTCCAAAGCCATGCATACTTGCGTCTGTATGTAGCTCTGTGGCCGCGGAAGGATTGTATATATGCAAAACAGGCGCTGACGTTAACTCTTTTTTAAGTAATTCGAATAAATCAACACAATCTTTATCAAAATTAAATTTTGCGTTCTTTTTAGTTAACGCGGCAAGAGGTTTAGCTTTTACCGCGTAATCGCGTATAAAACGACGAAAATAACTAGTGAGTCCCAAATAACTCTGTACTTCTTTAACCGTTTTAGGTTGCGGGAAATCAATAATTGCTTGAATGTGTCGACTACTCATGGTGATGCCATCAGCGGATACCATATAACCAAGGAATTCAATTTTCTTTTTTAAAAACAAACATTTCGCTAAATTTAATTTTAATTTATATCTTTTTAACGTAAACAATACTTCTTTTAAAACTTTCAAATTTTCCTCTATTGTAGCCGTAGGTATAAGGATATCATCAATATATAGCAAAATTCCGTCTTTTAGCAATTCTTTCAATATATTAAAAAGTCTTTTTTGGAATTCAACAGGTGCTTCTGAATATCCAAAGGGAACTCTAGTGTACTCGAATTGAGCCTTATGCGTAGCGAACGCGAAGTATTTGGTGTCTTCGGGGTAGATTTTGATCTGATGGAAACCATCTCGAAGATCTAGTTTTGTAAAAACACATTTACCATGTAATTGGTCAAGTTGATCATCAATCAGGGGAAAACGGAATTTTTGAGGATGTATACGCTGGTTGAGCGGATGTAAATCAATGCACATCCGCTTTTGACCATTTTTCTTAGATACCAACACAATACGCGAACAATATGGTGAAATGCTATGTTGTATGATACCTCTTTTTAATAAATTGTTAGTTATTGTTTCAATTTCTTTTTTCTCAGTAAACGAAAAACGCCTAGGGCCGTATCGAAACAAGTTATCCTTCAAATGTACTCTAACATAGTACTCGTCGATTCTACTTCAGTTTCATCGACCTCTTGAAAAAGATGGAAAAGTTTTTCATGATCTGAGACCGATAAATCCGGATCCAAATTCTCAAGAACGATATCATAAGATTCCTAAAATAGCATAAATAGGCAAAAAAGTATCCAGTTGCTCTTCAGCATTTACCGAATAGGAAAAAACGTATTCGCCTCTTTCGTAAGTTAATTTTACATTAGATTTACTAAGAAAATCGCACCCAATTAATCGTAAATTATAGTTCGGTCATCTACCACAAAAAGAATTATGTCAAACCAATGGCCTGGCAATTTTGCAAAAGTAATTTGCGTGAAAACTTTTCCATGAACTGTGATGATTGAGTCGTTTACACCTCTGAAAAGAAGATTCTTCTTAACTTTAAATAAATTATCTATGCCGATTCATTTTGCCGAGAACAATCGATGATTACGAGCGGACCATAAAGTAGAAATTTGTACATGGTCAAGAGCGCCTCGTTGTTATCGCCTCCGTAGTACACTGAAATTTCGAATACATGTTGTAAAGTACAGCGACTTTCTTTTTGTCGAAATCCGAATTCATGTCGTAAGGATAAAAATCTGAATTAAGATACAGCTTGACGTTGGTGAGTTTGCAATCGTCGAAGCCTCTTCGGCCGACGAAGATGACGTATCGCGGTTTTTCGAGCTGCGTCGCCGGCGCCGCTTTGACAGCCCACGAATGCTTAGTCGTGTTTTGTAATAGCGGAAACTTGTAGAGATCCCACGAACGGAAAGCGACGCTCAGGTATCGTTCGCTATCCAATGTGCGTAATAGCGACAGCTTATTGATATCGTTTATGTTAGGGTTTCTAGGATTTCAAGAGATAGGTCACAATACGACGAATGCTTATCAAAGTACAATGGCGAACTGTATTTTGCATGAAAAAGAAAGATTACAAGGGAATAAGACAGTATAGCCCATGGTCTTACATACAGGTCAGGGCACTCCTATACTGGCTACATGCTTATCAGGCGTGACAAAAATATAACTAATATGGCGGCTATATGAGGCCGATTTATTCAATGTGCGCAAGCGCATTGAAAATTACTAAAATTATAATTTCCTGAATGAATATAAAATATAACTAATATTGCGCATGCGCTGTAAATAACAGGCCCTGTATGGCCGCCATATTGGTTTCATTTCGGCACACGTTATTCCGAGTGCCCTGACCTGTATGTAAGACCGTTGTATAGCCAACCTATGAGTGAGAATTCACTCGCGCGGAGCCACCTATGTGGCGCTAACTTTGAACGAGGATAATATTAATATAGCGTGTGAGATTTTCGTCCACATTCCTAACACTTCCACATGGACGAAGAATCTTTGTATTACAGTGTAATCATGCCCATGTTTTGAATACAATCTTTGAACTTAGTTTTGAACAATTCTTTCGTGAGCGCATCAGCTATCATATCGCTAGTTGGGACAAATATAATATTGTCGCCGTTTCCACCTTGTCTCGGACAAAATGGTGACGGATATCTATGTGTTTTGAACGTGGCCTATATCCGCTGTGTCTCGCCAGGTCGATTGCTCCTTTATTGTCGCTGTGGAGTGCGGTAGGTGATGATAAGATGACTGGATCGATGTCCTTTGCCAATGCTCGGAGCCACATCACTTCCTGGCAGGCCGCGGATAGTGCCATATACTCAGCTTCGACTGTCGATAGTGCCACAGTGTGCTGCTGCTTACTCTGCCAGACTACTGGTCCACCCTGTAACAGAAAAATACTCCCCGTGGTGGAGCGACGTGTGTCGCTGTCGTTTCCCCAGTCTGCGTCACAGTAGCAAATTAGTCCTCCATTCTGATTACGGTTGAACTCTAGTGCCATGTTTTGAGTTTCTTTTAAGTAGCGTAATATTCTTTTTGTTGCCATCCAGTATTCTTTGCCCGGATTTGCTAGGTATCGGCTGACTGAATTTACCGCGAAAGTGATGTTTAGAAACTGTTAAATCAACTGAAATTAAATTATGAAATTAAGCAGATTAATTAAATCAAGAATTAAGACAACTCTTGATAACGCCGTTTAAAATTAGCGCGATCGCCAGCGTGTTCTCGCGCGGAGCGCATCGCTCCAATCACAGGCAAGCGACCGCCTGACGTAATTCGCACATATCGGAGTCTAAGAGCGACCAATTTGAACGCTCAACCGGCGCACAGGCAAAATAAAAACAATTTTGCCCTCCGACTTTCCGGAAGATTCCCTGTCGCCTTTGTTTAAACGTAAACGTGATTTATGATCGCAGGGAATCTTCTGGAAGGTCGAGGATATAAAACAGGCGACCCGAGACCGCTCGGCGCCTTTTCGCAATTCAGTATAGCGCCGATAGCATATCTAATTCGCAGAGAAAATCAAAGATAGAGTCGAGGAAATTAAAACGAGTTCGTAGATTAACGGAAGAAGCGTTCGCGTAATTCGCACTCGCGTCACTTTCGTCTTATTCGCGACGTTATAAATTGCATGTACATACGTTGTACATAGATTTGTAAATAGCCTGTCTTTGTAAAATAAACTGTTCCGTAATCGTTCTAACCGACGTCCGTTTTTTTTGTGCCGTTCGATATTCACTTTCACTGTCGTCGACCGCGACGCTGTTAATCGCACATTTTCTGGTCCTTCGAGCCGGATCTCTCCTTCCTCGAGACCGGCACTCGCGATCGTCGTGATCCTCGTGAGTGGAGTGAATCGGTGGGTGAGTTCCAGTGAGTGCGCTCCAGTGAACGATCTGCAAACGAAAATGGAACAGTTAGTAGCTGCGCAACGAGAACTCCACGGGCGCATCGCCCGCACGCTCGAGAATCTCCGGAAAGCTGGATCGGCCAAGCTGTCCGTCGCCCTCGTGCAGTCCGCGCTGGCGAATCTGGAAGGAAAGTGGACGAAATTTGAGGATCAGCACGACCGCTTACTTTTGGAGTTCGGTGATAAACTGAAAGGTCATGACTACGTCTCCTCGGACCTTGTGAGTACCGTCGAGATGGTCTACTTACAGCAACGAGCAAAAATAGTCGAACTCGAGCAGTCGCTCAGTAGCCCGTCAGACGACGTCGTGCAGAAACCGGGACGCTCGGAGTCGGTGCCGTCGCGCAACGTGCTGCCACGGATTCAGCTCCCGCAGTTCTCCGGGAAGTTCGAAGACTGGCCCGCCTTCCGAGATCTCTTCCGGTCCATTGTGGTAGAGGAGGCCTTCCTGTCAAAAGTAGAAAAATTTCACTACTTAAAAACGAGTGTGAAGGGAGACGCCGAGCATCTCATTCGAAACCTGCCGTCGACGGACGACAATTTCGAGCGTGCGTGGTCTACCCTGAAGGACCACTTCGAGAATAAGAGGCTTTTGGTGAGGTCATATCTGGCAGCCTTCACATCGCTTCCTCGGATGAAGGCAGACTCTGTCGCGGACCTCCGCCGTATCTTCCACGGCGTAGTCTCCACCGTCGGCGCGCTGGAAGGCATCGGCCGACCGATCTCGGACGGGAACGACCTTTTCGTACACCTAGTGGTCGAGCTTCTTGATGCCAAGACTCGCCGTGAATGGGAGAATTCTCTCGGCAAGACTTCCGAACCACCTTCCTACGACGAGCTGCGCGAATTCCTCCAGGAGCAATTGATGACGCAGGAGGTGCTCCGAGCAGTCAACAGCGAAGCCTCCGGCCGGAACAACGAGAAGTCCAGCCGGTCCGCCCGGGCCAACCACGTGAAAGGTCGAGGATCGGACTCAAATCGTAACTGCCCGATCTGCAAAAAAGAACATTTTATTGCATTCTGCGAGCAGTACAAGAAGAAGTCGCCGCAGGAACGACGCGAGGCAGTGAATACGCACCAGCGCTGCTGGAATTGTCTGGGGCGTCACATGCTTGGTGAGTGCTCCTCTTCTAAAACTTGCGGTAGATGTGCGGGTCGTCATCACACCTCGCTTCACGAGGCGTTCGCAAATACGACTGCCGTCGCGTTGCCCGCCTCCGGGTCAAGCACGGCGCCGACGGTGCATGTAGCCAAGCGACCGTCCGTCGGATGCGCGTCCGTATTGCTCACGACAGCTCGAGTGATGGTGTCGGATCGTTCCGGGGTTTGCCACTCCGTCCGGGCGCTGGTCGACCCGGGCTCGGAAACTTCGCTCATCGCGGAATCACTGGCTCAGCGGCTCCGACTGCCCCGCACTCCGACGTCAGTCGCGATCTTCGGCGTGGGTGGTGTACAAACGGGATTTTCACGAGGTCGGGTCGCGCTCACGCTCTCCGCACGCACCGGCCTGTTCGCGTTGTCCGTCTCGTCACTGGTACTGCCGCGCTTGTCCGTCTACAGCGGTTGTGCGGATGGCGATGTCCGCACGTGGTCGCACATCGACGGCCTCGAGCTGGCGGATCCCGAATTCTCCAGCCGAGACCCTATCGAGCTCTTGCTGGGCGCGGACGCGTACGCCAGCATCGTTCAGCCAGACCTTCGACGAGGAGGTCCCCTGGAACCGATCGCCCAACGGACACAGCTCGGGTGGATCCTAATGGGTGCCGTAGCCGCTAGCCATTCTGCTTCCACTGCGACTTCGCTGCAGTGTACCACCCTGGAGGACTTAGCTGCTGCTGTGCGCCGCTTCTGGGAGTGCGAGGAGCCCTCGCGCTCCCCACTGCCGCTGTCCGCCGACGAGCAAGAATGCGAGGATCACTTCACCCGGACGCATCAGCGGCTTCCCGACGGCCGCTACCAGGTACGCCTGCCAGTCCGCTCGGATCTGCCGGATCTTAGCTCCACGCGTCGCGCCGCCTTCCGAATGCTCGACGTCATGGCGCGACGGTTCGAGCGCGACGGTGACTTCCGCCAGAAATACCACGCGTTCATGCGCGACTACGCCGTTCTCGGGCACATGTCACCGTCTCCGGGGAGTCCGCCTGCTGGTAACCGCGTGTGCTACCTGCCGCACCACGGTGTGCTACGAGCTTCGGGTGCCGATGCCAAGATCCGCGTCGTTTTTAACGGATCATCTCGTGTCGCGGGAACCTCGTTGAATGACGCTTTACACTCCGGTCCGAATCTGCTGCCTGTTCTCGCTGATGTAGTCATGCGTTGGCGACGGCACCGCTACGTGTTCGTCGCCGACGTAGAGAAAATGTACCGCCAGATCGCGGTACATCCAGAGGACCGGAATCTGCAGCGGATCCTGTGGAGAGAAGAAAATCGGTTAGAAGATTACACCCTCAATACGGTAACGTATGGACTGGCGTGCGCGCCGTACCTCGCGTTACGAGTACTCAGACAGCTGGCCACCGACGAGGAGGAGCGTTTCCCGCGGGGAGCGGAGACTCTCCGGCGGGATGTTTATATGGATGACGTACTCACCGGGGCTTCCACCTTAGAGTCGTGTCGGCATCTGCGGGAACAGGTGTCATCGCTATGCATGGCGGGCGGCTTCCCCTTGAAGAAGTGGGCCGCGAACACCGAGGACCTTCTGAGGGACGTCCCGCTCGATTGTCGACTGCTGCCGTCCGCGGACGCCTTGCTACCAGCCACTGATCACGCTGTACTCGGGTTGCGTTGGAGTCCAACGACCGACGAATTTGCCCTCACCGTGCGGAGGTCCCCCGGCGTCCCTTCCACCAAGCGCTCTATCCTTTCGCAGACCGCTCGTCTCTTCGACCCCCTGGGTTGGCTGGCGCCGATCATCGTCCGGGCTAAACTCATCATTCAGGCCACGTGGTTGCAACAGCTCGAGTGGGACGCGCCCTTGACTGCGGAGGAGGCGAGGGCTTGGAGAACCCTCGAGGAAGAGCTGCCCTTGTTGGAGCAGATCCGGGTGCCTCGCTGGTTCAAGACCGACGCTGCAGAGGTCAACGAACTTCATGGCTTCTCGGACGCCTCCGAGCGAGCCTACGCCGCCGTGGTTTACCTGAGGACGGTAGTAGACGGGCAGCCGAACACGTCGCTTGTGATGGCGAAAATCAAAGTCGCACCTCTGAAGCGCGTATCGCTTCCCCGACTAGAGCTCTGTGCAGCAGCGCTTCTCAGCAAAATCGCAGAGCAGGTCCGGACTACTCTGGATTTGGAGGCGTCCCGGGTATACCTCTGGACGGACTCGACCGTTACTCTCAGCTGGATTCGAGGGCACCCCGCCAGATGGACGACTTTCGTCGCAAACCGGGTAGCCGAGATCCAGCGAGCCAACCCAGACGCGCGGTGGCAGCACGTCCCCGGGCGCGACAACCCGGCGGATTGCGCCTCTCGAGGAGTGTCCCCGCGAGAACTGATGGAGCACCCGTTGTGGTGGAGAGGGCCGAGCTTCCTCGCGCAGGACCCAGCAGCCTGGCCAACAGATCCCGGTCTTCCTGAACGCACCGAGCTCCCTGAGCAGCGGGTCGCCCGATGCCTTGCCTCGCGCGATGTGCAGGAACCAGGAGAACTCATCCGATTCTCGTCTCTACGCCGACTACTCCGCGTCTCGGCATGGATCTGGCGATGGAGGAAGCGCTGCACCCGCGACGGCCGCGGGAAAGCCGACGCCACCCGACTCGCACCCTTGGAACCCGAGGAACTTGATTCCGCCCTTGCACGGTGGATCCGGGTAGCCCAGCGCGTAGCTTTCCAGCAGGAATTGGCCGATATCCAAGGAGGAAGGTCAATCTCCTCTCGTAGCTCTCTCCGCCGGCTCACCCCAGCAGTCGATAGCGAGGGAATGCTGCGAGTTAAAGGTAGGATTAAATACGCGCCTTTGACCGGCGATCAGCGTCACCCGATCATTCTCCCACCGGATTCACACCTCACTCACCTGGTGATCGACGCCGAGCACCGGAGAACGTTGCACGGGGGAGCGCAGACTACCTTAGCCGCCATTCGACAGCGGTTTTGGATTCCACGAGGCCGTCAACTGGTCCGTCGCCTAATACATCGATGCCTTCCATGCGTGCGATGGCGGGCGGCTACACCGCAGCCTCTGATGGGAAGCCTACCGAGAGCCAGAGTCACCCCCAGTCGCCCGTTCCTGCACACCGGAGTTGACTTCGTCGGACCAATCTGGCTACGCACAACCAAAGGGCGCGGCCACAAGGCCTTCAAGGCCTTCCTTGCTGTGTTTGTTTGTTTCAGCTCCCGCGCCGTACATCTTGAGGTCGTAAGCGACTATTCCGCCGACGCCTTCCTGGCCGCCTTCCGCCGATTCATAGCCCGACGCGGAATATGCCAGGCAGTGTACAGCGACTGCGGCACCAACTTCGTGGGAGCCGACACGCAGTTAAAGGCGCTGTTCCGAGCAGCCAGCGGCGAGGCTCACCGGATCGTCGAGCGCCTGTCGGACGACGGCGTAAAATGGCACTTTAACCCCCCCGCCGCCCCTCACTTCGGGGGACTATGGGAAGCGGCGGTAAAGGCGTTGAAGCACCACCTGCGGCGGGTCATCGGTGAGGCGAAACTCACTTTCGAGGAAATGACCACGCTCCTAGCGGAGGTCGAAGCCTGCCTCAACTCGCGTCCGTTGCGGGCTCTAACCGACGACCCGGAGGACCTGGACGCGCTGACACCCGGCCACTTCTTAGTCGGGGCCCCGCTGAATGCCATACCGGAACCGTCGCTTCTCGAGGTCCCAGCGAACCGCCTGAGCCGTTGGCGCCTGCTGCAGCAGATGCGGGACCACCTCTGGCAGCGCTGGGCGCGGGAGTATCTCCAGGCACTCACTCCTAGGCCTAAGTGGTGGACATCGCCCAGGAACCTGCAGAAGGGCCAGCTTTGCCTACTCAAGACCGAGACGACGCCTCCGTGCCGCTGGCCGCTCGCACGCATCACGCGGCTGCATCCCGGAGAGGACGGCCAGGTGCGCGTGGTGGACGTCCGGACAGCTAGCGGGAACCTCACCCGACCAGTCGTCAAGATCGTCCCGCTACCGACGGCGGACGCCGACGACTCGGCCGCTTAAGCGCACCGCGGAGGAGCTGTCACCGCGAGGCATAACCTCTCGCGAGCGTGACATGTATATAGCTGTAAATTCGAATCGGATATAATTAAATCAATAAGAAACCTCGTCGTACTTACGTGCGATGTCATCATGTATAATCTGTCCGTGTCGTCCGGCGCTTCCACTCGCGTCGATCGGACACCGCACACACTCACTCGCGAGTCAGCTGTATCGATTCACAGTGAGATGTATCTCTCAACCGTCAAGTACGCCCGTGAGGCATACACGTGCTCGACTACCGCGGGTCGCGATTATCTAGGATGGGACTCACTATCCCAGGCCCGCCAGCGCATCAGGAGCGCCATCCCCGTAGGTCGAAGAAAAAACAAATATATTTTGAATTCGTCGATCGAATCTCGACGAGGCGGGCGGAATGTTTAGAAACTGTTAAATCAACTGAAATTAAATTATGAAATTAAGCAGATTAATTAAATCAAGAATTAAGACAACTCTTGATAACGCCGTTTAAAATTAGCGCGATCGCCAGCGTGTTCTCGCGCGGAGCGCATCGCTCCAATCACAGGCAAGCGACCGCCTGACGTAATTCGCACATATCGGAGTCTAAGAGCGACCAATTTGAACGCTCAACCGGCGCACAGGCAAAATAAAAACAATTTTGCCCTCCGACTTTCCGGAAGATTCCCTGTCGCCTTTGTTTAAACGTAAACGTGATTTATGATCGCAGGGAATCTTCTGGAAGGTCGAGGATATAAAACAGGCGACCCGAGACCGCTCGGCGCCTTTTCGCAATTCAGTATAGCGCCGATAGCATATCTAATTCGCAGAGAAAATCAAAGATAGAGTCGAGGAAATTAAAACGAGTTCGTAGATTAACGGAAGAAGCGTTCGCGTAATTCGCACTCGCGTCACTTTCGTCTTATTCGCGACGTTATAAATTTCATGTACATACGTTGTACATAGATTTGTAAATAGCCTGTCTTTGTAAAATAAACTGTTCCGTAATTGTTCTAACCGACGTCCGTTTTTTTTGTGCCGTTCGATATTCACTTTCACTGTCGTCGACCGCGACGTTGTTAATCGCACAGTGATGTCCGGTCTCGTTTTTTGGCTTGCATATTGAAGTTTTCCTACAACTTCTCGGTACGGGATATTCACGGGATTCTCCATGTAATCTATATTTTCTTTAGTCTTCGGTTCCATGTCGTGACTCAGTTTGGTGCTGGTGTCAAATGGCGTCGATACAGGATTGCAATCTTCCATGCCGCATTCTTGAATTATTCTTCCGATATAATTTGATTGATCCAACCATATTTTACCATCGTTTCTGTTGCGCGAGATTCTAGAACCTAGTATATGATTTGCTTTGCCTAGGTCTTTCATTTTAAAGTTTTGCGATAGTTGTTTCTTCAGTGATGATAGACTTTCTTCATTGTTGGCTAAAATCAACAGGTCGTCGACATAAACAGCTATGATCAGTAGACTTGCTTTATTTTTCTTGTAGTATACACATGCGTCAGCCTGTGAACGTTTAAAGTTCAATTTTCTTAAAGTCTTATCCAAGTATTCGTTCCAAGATCGTCCATTTTGCTTTAAGCCATACATAGCTTTATTTAACTTCCATACTTTTCTTTCGTCTCTTGCTAACTCACTTGGCGGTTGTAGATATATGTCGTCCTTAATATTTCCATGTAGATAAGCAGCGGTCACATCCTTTTGGTGAATGTGCAGATCATATTTTGCTGCTAATGCGCATAAGAAACGTATTGACGCGTATCGCACTACTGGTGAGTATGTTTCTTGGAAGTCGACCCCTTTAACTTGTCCGCATCCTTTCGCTACAAGTCATGCCTTGTATCGTTGTATATTACCTGATGAATCTTCTTTATTTTTGAAGACCCATTTTGTATTTAACGTTTTCTGTCCAATAGGCAGGTCTACTGTTTTCCAGGTGTTGTTTGCTACTAGGGAATCGTATTCCTCCTCCATAGCCTTTATCCATTGCTTACTATCTGGCGACACTAACGCCTCTTCGACAGTTTCAGGAACTTCTGCAATACTTTCTTTGGTGAGATACATATAAAAATCATCTTTACTTACCGGCTTTGGAACACGTGTCGACTTTCTTGGTAAATTTGATTGTGTTTCAACCAGTTGTTTTGATTCATTTTCTTCTACGCAGTCCGAGTAGTCTGAGATGGTTTCTTCTTCGTCGTCTCTCTCAATAGCTGCAGTGTCTGACGAATCATCGTCCTTCTCCATATCAGACTCATTTTCCTCGTCAAGTAGCTGGATGGTTAGGCTCTTTTGTTTTACTGTCTTTGAATTCCTCCAAGAAGACAACGTCACGGCTCTTCACGATCTTCTTCGTTCTTGGGTCTATTAGCCTGTACCCTTTAGAATTTTCACAATAGCCCACAAACATTAATTCTTCTTTTTTAGAATCAAATTTTTGTCTGAGCTTCTTCGGTACGTGAGCAATAGCCTTGCATCCGAATATTCTTAGGTGACTTAAGTTCTGTTTCTCGCCCGTCCATAGTTCTTCTAATATTTCGTATCTTATTCTGGAATTTGGTGACCTATTTATTAAATATGCCGCAGTTGCCACCGCTTCTGCCCAATATGGCTTTGGAAGTTCCGCTTCGAATAACATGCTTCTTGCTCTTTCGACGATGGACCTGTTTGCTCGCTCGGCCAGGGTGTATACCTGATCGTATACACCCTTTACGATCATTTTGTTCGGGTGTATACCTGATCGTCAATTGATGCAGTATGTTTGACTTTTTCAACATTTCCTTTAGATCTTTGTTTATGTATTCCAGGCTATTATCCGTCCTGAGCGTTTTGATCTTGTAGCCTGTCTGTTTTTCGGCGTATGCTTTGAATTCTGCAAAAGACTCTTTAACTTGGCTCTTTTCCTTTAAAAAGTATATAAATACCTTTCGACTGTGATCATTAATGAATGTTAAAAAGTATCGCGAGCCTCCAATTGATGTTGTTTACATCGGGCCACAAACATCAGAGTGCACGAGCTCGAGCGGGTGTCTAGCACGTCTTTTGCTACAGTGGAACGGTCTTCGTTGTAACTTCCCTTTGGCGCATGAAATGCATTCCGGCATCTCACTGATTGTTGTATTTAAACCAGTATCTGAATCGTTAGCTAAAATTTTGATGCTCTTGTAATTTAAATGGCCAAGGGGTTTATGCCATGTTTCTGCAGTCAATGTCTTCTTCGCTAGATATATCTTCTCCTTTGGCATGTTAAGCTTGTATATTCCGTGCTCAAGCGACATCATTGCTAGCCTATCTCCATCTTGGTCTTCAATATAAGCGTCTGAGGGAGTAAATACTACAGATAGTCCTTTGCTTACCATCTCGCTGACTGACAGTAGGTTTGCTGCGCTACCAGGAACGTACATAACGTTTTTTGCCATAACCTCCTGTACTCCTGTCTTTGTCAACACGGGAATGCTGACGCTGCCAATTGATTTGACGTTGACTGAGTCTTTATTCGCTACTATCATGTTAATATCTTTGCATATACGTTTATCCTGCAAATAATGTTTTTGATTAGTTACATGGGTCGACGCACATGAGTCAACATACCACGATTTATCCGCAACGTCCATTGGCGACTCAAGCAATGCTATAAACGCCTTCTCTTTGTGAGTTGACGTCTTTTCTTTATTTGTTGACGTGCTCGCTCTATCGCTTCCCTCGCTTTTGTCCGCTTTATTGTTACTTTTCTTTTCTTTGTTTGGGCATCGGTTCGCAAAATGGCCGCGATTATTACAATTATAACCGCGAATTTATAGCTTTCTTATTTCTCTTCGCGAAGAATGCAGTTTGGTGATCGGAATTTTTGCCGGTCCTCGCGTCTTTTACGTCTTGCAATATTTTAGTCTTAATAGCGTCCGCGGTTATCGTCATACCTGAACTCTCGATTCCCATTATCATAGGTCGGTATTCCTCCGGTAAACCAGCTAATAGCAACGTTTCAACCCATTCATCCGACACTGGAAATTCTAATCCGCTCAATTTATGCGCTGCAGTGATGATTTCGTTGACGTTGTCTTCTACTGAATTGCACTTTTCAAGCCGCGTTGTTGCCATTGTTCGAAGCAAGCTCACTTTCCTTGTAAGCCCTGAATCTTCAAATGATGCCTGCAACTTCTCCCACACCTCCTTTGCCGTGCCAGCATTCTGAATATGCGAGTAATTAATCGGGTCAATGCAGAGGATCAGCTTGGCTTTCGCTCTTGCCAGCTTCCGTTCGTCGACTTTTGTATCCTCGATGCACTTTTACAAGTCCTCGTGCTCGAGGAATGCAGTCATCGCGAATCTTCACGTGGAATAATTCTCGCGCCTTTTTAATCGCTTGATCGGCGGGATCGCTTGCATACTTGTCATGTCTATTTTGTTATTTACTACACTAACAACACTAACAATTAGATAGCGGAAATTCCGAACTCTAAAGCAATCTGCGCCGGGTTGCGCATGACAGCCACTTTTATTCGGGTGGTTTTCTGGAATACTCTAGATCTCTCGAGATCTCGAGAGCTTGTGTGACAGGGTGACTTTCGTTATTATTTACAGACACGTGCGCTATTTTCTCGTTTGTTTATGTCATTACGATTTATAACCGAGATGTTTATAAGTTTGATCGCTGTTAAGATGGAATGAAGGTTAAATAACAATGAAAGTCACACGCTATCTCAATGCATGATTAAATGAAAGTTATTAGCGGCGGCGATAATGAGCGAAATTTAGCTGCGCTTGCAGTCGTTTTGAACAGAGACATTAAAATCTTCATCAATCCCGTGAGGATTCTACAACAACGGAAGACATAGTGCCTACACCTCGACTCTTGACCTACAATCCAACTCATGACCATGTTCGAAAATGCGGCTATCTCCGCCCTTACCCGCTGTCCTATCAGGTAGCATAATAGATGGATATAGTTTTCCCATTGTCCTCGAACACAGATTAATAGACAGATAGCCAAAGGCCCGGGTTAAGGCAAGACTGTTATTTCCGTGTTCTGATTATCGACACACTTTGCCTTTTACCGAGAGACTTTGCCCTTAGGTGCGAGTCCGGACATATATTGTTCTGCAAAAAGAATTGTACATGCATATTCGTAATCCACACTTCCGATAAAATCGGATTCTATATACAGGGTGGACCATTTTAATCAATCACGCAATTATCTCCCAAACTAAGCGTTGTTTGAAAAAATGTTTCAAATAGAACTTACTCTGTTTCAAGGGGGACATCTTATTATGGACCCAAATCCTATTTAGGTGGAGGTGCCTCTGAGATTTCAAGATGACCTTTGTTTTTTTAAATAGAATTACCCTAATTTTTTTACATAAATAGATTCCTCGCAATTTTTTTACATAAAAAGTTATAAGGGTAGGATGGCCAAAAAGTGACTAGTTTACGAGATATTTTATACTTTAATTTGGCATAATTTTACATAAACTATGAAAGATCTCGTCAAATATTCATTTTTCAATGATCTTACCTCAATACTTTTATGGACAAAATAATGAGAGAAATCAATTGGTGTAAAGAAAACATCTAGTTGTTAAAAAAAAATTTGTAATTTGCAAATAACTACTACATATTTTTTCTTAAATACAACTATATGTTTTCTTTACACCAATTGATTCCTCTCATTATTTTGTCCATAAAAGTATTGAGGTAAGGTAATCGAAGAATAAATATTTGACGAGATCTTTCATAGTTTATGTAAAATTAGGCCAAATTAAAGTATAAAATATCTCGTAAACTATTAACTTTTTGGCCATCTTACCCTTATAACTTTTTATGTCAAAAATTGCGAGGAATCTATTTATATAAAAAAATTAGGGTAGTTTCATTTAAAAAAACAAAGATCACCTTGAAATCTCGGAGGCACCTCTACCTAGATAGGAATTGTGTCCATAATAAGATGTCCCCCTTGAAACAGAGTAAGTTCTATTTGAAACATTTTTTCAAACAACGCTTAGTTCGGGAGATAATTGCGTGGATTGATTAAAATGGTCCACCCTGTATATAGAATCCGATTTTATCGGAAGTGTGGATTACGAATATGCATGTACAATTCTTTTTGCAGAACAATATATGTAATAAAATAGTATATATATGTAATAATGAGTGTATTCTGCGCTGTGCGTCATGAAATATATAGAAAAGTATTTTGTGCTGGGCGCAATGAAATGTATGAAAAGGTATTCTGTAATGCGCGCCTATGTTGTAGTAAAGCGCATTCTGTATTTTGTATTTTAAATGTATTTTTTCTCTTATCTTTAGACTTCTTGAGATATCTGTTGCTGTTTTCTGTTTCTATTTTTCTTCTTTTACATGTATTTTATGTTCCTCAGTTTTTGACGTTTTGTCTTTATTTCTTTTGATCCTCCAGATGCTGTATTTATTCCTTTACTCCTTCTATTATTTTTTTTGCAATTGCATATATTTTTACTCTTAACATAAAGTCCAACATTTGGATTCTATGTGGATAACACTCGTTGTTCTGGTCAAACCAATGTTCAGCTGCATGCTGAACGTGTTTCACACAAATCTCAAGAAGCTTTTTCTTCACATCTTTAAAATACCAATACTTCTTGTAGCATGAGTTCAATGCTTGAAGTTGAAGAGCGACAATATTCAAAAATGCATCTGTTGGCCTTGATAGCCATTCAACTTCTGGTCCATTTTTGTCTTCGTGTTTATATTCACGTAGCTGAATATAAATCTCATTATCGTTTGATCCTTCCATCGGTGTTTTCATATTTGTTTCACGGCAGCTGTCGCATTTAGTATTTTCGTAACCGTTGTGAGCAATATATCCTGCGAAATATGCAATTGCATTTCCTTCATATGTCCCTGGTGAATTGAAGTTGTTGTTGTCGGTCATATTCATTACTAAATTGTCGGAATAGTTCTGTTTTGAATATCTAGTAATTTCTTCAAAAGCTGTTGCAATGAGATCATTATCACAGTCGTCATTATCCATTTCAATTGGAAAAGTGAGTTCTTCTTGTAATGGAACATTGTTAGTTTCCATTTCATGGATTACCGACGTACTATCCGTTAATGAAGACGTTTCTGGACAAGTTACGTTGCCTCTGTCGCTTTTGTAAATACACCCACTTGATCAAATATGACGCAACGTTAACCGTACCATTCTCGCGGTGGGATTACGGTTGAATCCTCCGCGTCCTCTAACTTTTCCGAATGTATGCTCTACGGAATCCTGGTTACATAATGCAGTGGCGAGCTTGAAATCTGGATAATATTGTTTGATGGAACGATACATTGATAAAATTGCTTGCACAGTCGTAATCATTCCATCAAAGCATAGAGGTCTCGACATCTTGTTGGGAGAAGTACTTCACTTTGAACACCATTCAATAAAAGACGTTAATAATTTTTTAGCCACTGTATTAACATTTGATAACAGTCCCTTTTTTTGTTTTCAATCATTTAAATGATATACATTCATAGCATCTATTACTTTATTCATTTTGTAAACAAAATCCGCAGATGCTTTCCATGAAGTACTTTTCAATACATTATCTTGGCCTGCTGTAGATATTGATGCAGCAAATCTTAACATTTTAAATGCTCTTTTGACGTTCATGGCTTCAAAATTATTTGGATAAAAGTGCGCGTAGGTAATGTGACCCAATAAATTTGAAGTATTTAACTTTCTGTCAAATTGCCACGTTGCAAATAAGTCGTGAAAAGACATGATTACTTCTCCATTCACGTAAATATATTTATGCGATCTCAATTGGCTAATCAACCACTTGATAAAATGGGGCCAATCAAAGGAAGTAAAATAAGTTTTCATTTTTCAATGAGAAAAACGGTTCATGTGGTGAAATTTTTCAATTATTAAAAGCTTTTCTGTTTGGTCCACTTTGGTCACATGTAATCAATTGTGCATTTGCCCCTACATTTTTTAATTTTTCTAAACATATCTCGGTGAGTTGAACAATCTCCTTATGCGTTGAATTTTTTCCGGAAGGAAAATAAGTTTTCATTGTTCAATGAGAAAAACGGTTCATGTGGTGAAATTTTCCAATTATTAAAAGCTTTTCTGTTTGGTCCACCTTGGTCACATGTAATCAATTGTGCATTTGCCCCTACATTTTTTAATTTTTCTAAACATATATCGGTGAGTTGAACAATCTCCTTATACGTTGAATTTTTTCCGGTCAAAAAGTATGTTACTATTTGCCGCCAAGGATTTTCCGTATTAATACTATCAAGGCAAAATAGTAAAACATGTTCCGCTGGTTCATCGCTTCGCCCCAAGGGTCCGAGATCTACTAATCCTTCAATGATATCATATTTTCGGCTGTATTCTTCAAATTTGTTAATCGACATCTCATCAAATATTAAGCAACAAGCTGTCTGAGAAGATGGTGGTTTAGATAAATTTTCTTGAATTTTAGAAAACATTTCCTCGCAGAATCCTGGTCGAATTTCTGTTTCAGAAATCCAACTTCTGACAGAAGATTCTGATGGAAGATTTAATCCAGCCTTTCTCATCCGTGAATATCCACTTGCGGAATAATAAAACATTTGTTTTGCAAGATCTTTTTCTTCTTTCGTATATTCTAATGACCCTTTGTGTAGTTGAAGTTTTATCATGGTTCTTGCAAGTGGTTTTCGACATTTCTTTCCATCCAAAAATTCATTTACACTGTGTTTGCAAACGTTCTTTTTTTTCGAGCTTTAGTATTGCGACGTTGCAACATAGCAGTGACATTTTTTGTTTTCTTTTTCTTTGTATAAGCTTTTTTAATCTCAAATTTTCTTTTTTTAATTTTTCGATTTCGGTCAATTCATCTTCATTAAACATTTTTTTGGAGGCAGACTTCTTTTGCTGTTTTTCTTTTTTCTTTTTCGCTTTTATTCCTACTTCTCCCTGAGAGTAATTATCAAAAAATAGTGGAAATGGATTTCCATTAATGAGCCATTCATCGTCGTCTGCAAAGTCATCTCCGAAATTGCAGAAAAGTTCTTTTCCAGAAGGGTACTTCTTACGTGTCGTCATTGTTATTGGGACTTCTTCATTTGTGTCGTTCTTGGTGATCTCCGCAATGCCTATTTGAAAGTCGGTGCGAGTATCGATTTCCATCGGAGTATAATCTCGATCATCTGAGTGGTCAACATTTTCTTGTATAATTTATTCAATAATTCTGGCTTCTTCTGCAATACCATCATTATATTCGACAGGAGAAATCCCAGTATCCTTGGGGATCCATGGTATGGGGTTTCTTCCAATATGCAACTTCGTACGACTTATAAAATCTTCTTTATTAAAGTTATCTGCGCATAATCCTGTTTTCTGAATTGATGCCGGGGACCACTTAAGTAAATTTTCATTACCTATAGTTAAGCATAAATCGGAAATAAATGCTGAACTTTTGTATACTACCCATGCCCGATTTTGATGAAATTTTAAAGGCATGTAGCACTTACTAAATGTAGTCGAATGCCACAAGTGCGAATGTGCGGAAATGTCTAGTTTTTGAGATATTAGTTTTTAATTATTCAGCTTGACTAATGATTTGGGTGTAGTTCTGAACAATTAATCTTCGATTTCGATAAAACTTTGTAAAAAACCTTTCTTATTTATAAATGGAAGCTTCTAAAAATTTACTTAAAATTAATTTGTTTGTTTGAAGTAAATATTCATTCTATTTTGTAACGTGTCGCTTTCGCGAGACGGCTCGAAATCGCTTAGTCGGGATCAGGGCTCGGAAAGGGCTTACGAGACAACCAAACGGGCGTAAGATGAAAATATGTTTATTTAGTCAATAATGAGTGCATGTACAGAATGTGGTGAGCGTAGGTGTGTAAATGTATAGTGTGCAAGTAATGCGTATGAGCGAGCGGTGCGTATATATATGTACAGAGTATGTGTATTCGGATACGCGAGCGATAAATATATATGTACAGTATGCGAGTAGTGCGAATACACGAGTGGTGTATGTATGCACGGCGAACGCGTATCGATATAGAGTGTACGTGATATAAACGTGTGAGCGGTGCATGTATATATGTATGTACAGTGTATGTGTATTCGGATACACGAGCGGTGAATGTGATATGTACGCGCGGGCGGTGAATGTGTAGTATGTACAAAATATGAGTGCGTGAGCGGTGCGTGTATATATGTTCGGTGTGTACGTGTACAATGTACGAGTGCGGATATATATATATATATAAATAATATATATGCGTATATACATATATACATATATACCTAAGTATATGTACACTCTGCCCCCCCCCTAGAGAAAAGTTATAAAGGCGCCCATGTACAAGGAAAGTATTACAACTTAAAATAAAAGTATATATTTAATGCATGCAATATTAAACATTAGTGATTTTATTTAAAACCAATCTCCAAGGAACTGAGTACACTTATCACTCAAGGAATGTTTTTGTCCTCTTCTAGATATAAATTGTAAAAATATTTTTGGATAAAATATCAGATCGCTCGACACTTTTCCGGATATGCAGCGTCCAGTGCATGGAACGCCTTGAAGCACGTATCTAAACTCTAGTGAAGAGCGGTGCTGATACCGTGCAGTACACTGTCTATTTGAACATAACTGGCAGTAACATTTGATAAAGTAGGCCCAACAAATATCAACATTAACTGCAACCTCAGGTCTTTGTTTGTCAGCCATTTCCTATGTGCATTGATTTGATGATTCAAGTCTCTTGGAATTTGTTGAATGTTTTTAAAAATAATTAATTCATATATATTTTATTATCAAAAAACGAAAATATTTCCATGAATAATAACAGGAACTTGAAAGATAAAAGCCTTTCAACTAAGAAAAGGACTAAGAAGAGTTAGGCGCAGAAATCAGACACAACAAACTTGTTTTAAAATCTTTATTTTATTTAAATGTTCGGCCCTTCCTTTGGACCATCTTCAGCAAATCGATTTACAAAAAACATTCATGTGTCTTGTTTCACATCCCCGTCTTACGTCTTTGGTAAGTCTTCAAAGCGATCGAAGACGAGATGAAGAACAAGGAGCGAAAAACGCATATGACTTCAGCGATGTACAAAACAGTACTGTTACACATACATATAAATTCGCGCGCACATCATTGTTGGTGGAAATTAGTTACATTTTTTATTGCTAAATAACTTCTAAACTATTGGACTTAAACCATACATGTCTAAGTTTTCTACGCTAAATTGTGATTTTGTAAAATCAGTTAAAAAATACTTCTTTATATTAAAAAAAAACAAGGTTGACCTTTACATGACTTTGAAATATAACCTTAGTTAGAATTCAAGGTTTCCAATATTTTTTTCTCCTCAAAACGCTATAAATTTTATTTGAACTATACCCAAGTAGCACATGTTGGTATATAAACATTTCCTAAACGTATCTAATACCATGAGATACGTTTAGGAAACGTTTATATAACCAACATGTGTTACCTGGGTAATTTTGGTCTGCCGGGATCAATTTTCGAGATATTCGACTGTACTGTTTAAAATGTGTATATACGAGATCTATGTATATACAGGGTGACCCATTTTAACTTAGGCAGCCAAATAACTCGAAAAATAAGCACACTACGAAAAAATGTTTAGAATCAAAATTTCGTCATTTCGAGGGGGACGTACAATGACGTTAAAATGAGCCCCCCCACCCCTCCCGCTGGGCGGTGAGGGGGGGCAAGTTTGAAATCTTAAATAGGAACCCCTATTTTTCATTACATATTCTTGCAGCTTATCTCGAGAGCTTTCCAAAACACTATAATTAAGTTATTTTTCATTGAGTACTTTTCGAGTTATAAGGCTTGAAATTTACAGTATTTTGACATAAAATACAAAATATCGTGTAAATCATTCAGTTTTCGGTAACCTTACCTTAATACTTTTATGCATAAAATAATAAGACCAATCTATTGGTGTAAAGAAAACACATAATTGCTTTCAAAAAAAGTATACAGTTGCATGTTGCAAATTACATACTTTTTCTTAATAGCAACTATGTGTTTTTTTTACACCAATTAATTGGTCTTATTATTTTATGCATAAAAGTATTAAGGTAAGGTTACCGAAAACTGAATGATTTACACGATATTTTGTATTTTATGTCAAAATAATGTAAATTTCAAGCCTTATAACTCGAAAAGTACTCAATGAAAAATAACTTAATTATAGTGTTTTGGAAAGCTCTCGAGATAAGCTGCAAGAATATGTAATGAAAAATAGGGGTTCCTATTTAAGATTTCAAACTTGCCCCCCCTCACCGCCCAGGGGGAGGGGTGGGGGGCTCATTTTAACGTCATTGTACGTCCCCCTCGAAATGACGAAATTTTGATTCTAAACATTTTTTCGTAGTGTGCTTATTTTTCGAGTTATTTGGCTGCCTAAGTTAAAATGGGTCACCCTGTATACGAGATATATATAATTATTTTTATAGGAAAAGTGGATTTAAGCAATAAAATATACATTGAAACAATATTTCTTTGTACACCTATTTTTGAATAAGTAAAAAAACTACATTGAAACAACTCTTTTCTGTACATTAGTTTTTTTAAACGAGTGTGTAGACTTGGCGCCCTTTTCACTTTTTTTTGAAAAAGTAATTTTTTAATAACTGACATTGTTATTTTTCAATCGCTACATAATATATTGTCATATTACTCAATATTACAATAGCTGATTAGAAACGCCATTTCTTAAAAGGACGACGATTTTTGTACTCATTCAATAAACATACAAGTAAGAAGAATATTAGGCGGGTTACTAGAAACTGAACTCATTATCTTTTATAAACTCTGTCTCTTATCATTAAGTTACTCAAACCCTATGCATTAACACTTTCACTCGTTTATGCATGTTTGAGCGCGTTGCGCTTACATAATTACCATTTAGAAAAGTCTTGCTGAAATCTTGTCGGATCATTGTAAGCGTCTCATCTGTTTCATCCTGCGCCTTATTTAGTAAATATTTCCACACTATCACGACTCAATGTGAATCTTAAATTTATATTTTTCAGAGTTTTATTTTCAGCCATAATATCGGCGATCTTCTTTAACTCATTGATACTCGGTGACAATGCATTAGAATTTTGAAGTTGTAACATTACAGAGTTTAAGTTGCAACTTGCAACTGGCACAATATTATCGTCCGTCCTAATTTCGCAAGTTGCTTAAGTTTCTCTAGTAGAATTTGATTTTCTTCGAAAATCAACATTTTTTATCTGATGTTTGCATTGTCCTCAAGTTCTTCGAAGATAAAGATGATTGTTCTTGAATTGACGAGAATACTTTTTTTGTTGTATTGATAGTGACTCCAAATAATCTATTTGCTTCATTGTTTAATGCTGAAATTTTCTCCGAACGGGTAATTGGATTAGTAGAATTGGTGATGATGAATTTCGAGACAACTGGATTGCTTTTGATGTTTGACGAAACTTTAGTACTGATGAAAGTCACAATTTCAACTATTTGTTCGACTCTGGTACTCTTGTGCTTTGAAGATTCCTTCTCGCTGAATCTCATAGGATCCGATTGGATCTCATGCGAAGAAAAACGTTCAAAAACAGCAGATTTGGTATTCATTATATCTCTCTGCGCACTCCGAATAGTTGCTCCAAAAGAGTCGTTTCCTCAACAGTAGAGTCAATCTTTGATCTTAATTGCACTGGTTTACCAATTTCTGTGTTGTTATTGACAGGTGTGACGAAATTTTTTACAACATAAGCTTTTAAAGTATCGTTATAAACTTTCTTTCGTAGTTCACTATTATGGACTATTGCTTCGTCCGCGTATGACTCCGAATTTTCTTTTGATTGATCGGGCGTGTGCTTAACGATATCAATTTCAATAAACGTTGAATTTCTTGATACGTTTTTTTTGGTGCCTGAATTTTCAGCGATCAATTTTCTGTGTATGATAGAATCTGAATAACTCTCTGTAGTATTAAGATGCGACATCTCATTATCGTGTTTATTGTTCCGTACAATATTTGGCTCTGTCGATATAATTTGTTTGTAATTTGATAGCTGGATCATAGTATCGTCGTGTTTTGTAACAAAAGTTTCATCTTGTATAATTTCCTCTGAATCTGGTAGCAATGGTGTCATAATTTTGTCGTGGGACACATTTGATTTCGTATCGATCTCGTCATTCAAAAGAAATAAATCGTCCGAGTAACGAAGAGAAATGTTATTATTATAATTTACAACGGACGTAATTTTATCAACGGGTATTGTGTGCCTGAAAGGTTTCATAGTTGCCGAATTCTCGATCAAGCTTGATCCGAAACCACCTCCATTCAGATTAGAAGTATTGTAACTAGTATAAACCGGTTGCTGCGAATTAACATTGACCTTTCTGTCCCGCAAAGTATATTTTTCATTTTTGCTTAATGTCAGGATACTACTATATCGATTTTTTGTTTCTAGTTCTGAGTCTGATAACTCCGCTATGCCAATACCGCGGATAAATGATTTACTTGAATTTTTTTCGCTGCGGTGTGATCCGATATTGTCAGATTCTACCGTCGATACCAAATTATCAAATTTCTCTTCCGTCTTTCGAGTAGCATTTGAGTCTGTATGCTTTTTTTGAAATAAAGCATTATCTTTTACTGAAATGTTTTCGGAGACATTGCGAGTTATCAAACTTTCCGACATCTTCGAGTTGGAATTTATTTTGTCGTTGCTATCATATTCTGATAAGATTTTTAACTTGACATTGTATGTTTCCGAAGGCAGCTGTCCGGCTACTTCGATGTCCGGTTTTTCATTATCGTCTGCTCTAGATATTGTCAAACCTGGAAGGATTCTGTCTCGCGGAGAGCTGGTGATGTTCGTACCGAAGATACTGATGTCATGAAAATTAACAGACCCTAATATTACCGATGGTGTCGTATCGTCGAGTTGTTTTATATTATTGCGAAGATCGTTTGTTAACGAAACCATTTTCTGCGTGCTTAATTCAATACGGTCAGTTTCTTTGATATCATCGTCAGATAGCATTTTAAATTCAGTATTGACATATCCTGGTACGATTGGTTTCCATGGTGAAGTTTTCAAATCGGGATTATGGAAGTCTTTGAAAATGTCCAAATTGCTTTGAGTAGTAGTGATCCTTAACGACATTTGCATTTCTTGTTCCCGGTTTTTATTTAATTTCTCCTCACTGAAGATAACTGTCATGGAAGGTTTGTCTGTCGGCAAATATTTTACAAAATTGGAAGTTTTGTTCGACCTCGTGATTTGTTCATGGGAGAGCATCTTCCTAGTAGTATTTTTGATATCTGGTATTGACTCAGATCCTTTAGTCAAATTATACGCAGTAATATTAACTTTCGTTGCTCTAAAAGTACCTTTAATAGTTGGGATGCTGTTAAAATCTATATCAGGCTCATTGGAATCGACCTTAATTGGTCTTATAGTGTGTGTTTTCGGCTTTGAGCTCATAATCAAACTGCTGGTTTTATTTGGTTTTAGTAGACCGTTTTTAATAATCATGGCGTGTTTCTGCTGTTCCTGTTTCTGATTTATGATCCTTATCTTCTCTCTTTCTTCCTTACTTATTCCTGTAATTTTTATAGAAAAATAAATATTTAAAAGGAAATTGACACATTTTATTTGAACAAATAAATGCTTCAAAAAACATTGAAATTAGATCTCGGAAACTAGACCAGGGAAAAAAATGAAATTAAACGAAGTTTTAACATCTTATATTTCGCATAGATCGTCTTCTTAAAATTGATCTATTTAGTTCAAAAAGTAAATCGTGGAGCAAAATTGTGTATATTAATGTCTAGTGTTACGTCCTGTGGACTCCATTCTTTTCTTCCCTAATTCGAGCAGACACGCGTTTTTTTTCTTTTATTTCGAAACATGGATTGTTGTAATAAATTATAATAAGAAAAGCGACAGAGATAAAAACCCGAGAAATCCGAAAAACAGCTTGCCTCACCTTTCTGACAAAGATTAGCCGACAATATAAATTAAGAAACCTAGACAAAGAGTAACTGACGAATATACACAACAACATCAGTTGCAATAACGAAAGACCCGAAAAACATCTTGCCTCACACTCCTGATAAAGATAAGCCGACAGACGAAATTAAGAAACTAGACGATGCAAATGACCAGTTAATCTCAGTGAACTCTGTACACTAGAATAAAAGTCGCGCAAACGATCAAAGACAGGTAATACTAAATAAACACCGCCGATAAATCCTAAGACTTTCCATTTTTGGAAGACGTCCTCTGATTCGTTATATTATTCCTATTTATCCCATGGAAGGGGTAAGTAAGATTGCATTGAGAATTCTTATTTGTTAAATTCTTCTACGGTCTAACGAAAGGTGTAAACTAAAAACGGAATATAAACTGGGTTTTTTCACCGAAGATCATTATTAAGTGGATTCTTGAAGTAAGTGCGAACACGCGAGTCATTAATTTAAGTGCAGTGTTCACAACTTGCCCGAGCGGAAACTACAATGAGGACCATGTTCACCGGAGCTCACTGCCGAAAAATCCTGTCGTTACTTCAGCAAGCAGTAAGTGATCCAAATATTTCTAGATTCCATATATACCTTTTCTTTAGTTTTGAAATAACACTTGGGTTTAAAAGTGAAATAAAAGATATTTTATCACCGGTAAGTTAAATCTAAATTTAATTGATTATCTGAATTTAATTGATAATCTGAATTTAATTAATTATCGGAATTTAATTAGTTATCCGAATTTAAACAATTAAAACTCCTTCCGAATTTCGATCATCTATCCGTGACCTTCCTTCATTTAAACAAGTTATTCGGGATTCATTGCTTTCGCAGCATTGGATCCGTGACTTTTCCAACGGTCATTCCGGATTCCCTGCATCCGCAGTGTCGGATCCGTGATATTCCTTCATTCAAACAAGTCATTCTGGATTCACCGCTTTCGCAGCATTGGATCCGTGATTTTTCCTCACCAATCTCTTCCAACTTCATTACTTCCGTCAAGAAATATATATATATATATAATTAAATATACAAATTTTATATAAAACTAAGAATTGTGACTAAACAACTAAACCCAAGAATTGTTTCTCAACCAATTTCGATTCTCTCCTCTTCTCCTATTTCAATTATTGTTCCCTTAGTGGAGAATACCAATAAACGAAGATCGCGAGCGTTCATTAAGCACAAGCAGAACCGTCGCAATAGGCGTGCTAGGAAACAATTGGCTCGGGCTCTGGCAGAATGTGTTCTCTCATATTCTAAACCAATAAACGACAGCATTTACGAAGCGATAGATAATAGTAATATCGATATTCGTAGCACACAGACAACGAACGACATATTTAATTCCTGCAGTCCCGGTACTCACTGGTCCCTTTCCTCGACTCCTCTTGTTCTCTTTCAGAACAAATCGATTCTCCAAGATCGCCGCCCCCCGATTCAACTATCATCCTCGGCGATTCCCCCTTTTCCTCCCTTCGTCATCCCGAGTCCCTTCTCGAGGAAGAACCGCACGACCTCGAAGGAGGAGAGAGACTCTTGGAACAGGAATTGTGCGATCCAGAGTCGATCGATATCGATAACGAATTGTCTGATTCCGAAGCAGAGTCGCCCCCTCCCGAGAGAGAGTTGAGCGATGACCAGTTTCGCGACTGGCTAATATCTCAGTTTTCTCCCTTCGAACTTCCCCTACCAGAAGGAATATTTTGCATAGGCCCTGATGACGTAGATCATGAGGAACTACGCAAGACACTAATAGAAAGTCCTCCAGACACCCTCATCCCGTGGTTCATCCCCGGCCGCTACTTCCCGATCGGAGTCCCTGTCCAAATTGTTTGGAGAAAATATCCTCCCTTTACAGTTTCCCTGGAAGAAGTCTAACAACTCCTTACGCGCCACGTAATTCACTTACATTCTGATCTTATTTTTCTTATTTACTTCTATATCATATTGTAATATCTAATCGGAATTAATTCCGATTGACGACCTCCGAATCTATGTAACATTCGCGCCAAAGAACAATTACGCACACATACACTCACACTCACAAAAACGTATTTGTAAGCTTTCTTTTATAACTACCTTATTATATAAGAATTAGTTATTATTTTCATATTCGCTTCCATGAATAAATTAAATTTTTAATGATTAATTAATTGATTTTATAATTATTTATTAACCCGCTTGCACTTCTATTCTCTCCGAGATCGCACAGGTCCCGTCCCGGGTAATAAGGATTTAGTTTCTTTGCCGAAAAGGGACCACCGAACGAACGGGCCTACCGATAGAGTAAAAGCGACCTGTTCGGGCCCTTGGGTAAGTTCATTCGACTCGAAGGCACGCGCCGTAGAGCATTTGCTTAGAGATAAGTAGATTCCGTTCTTCCGCTGATTCTCCCTTCCCCGAGTCTGGACGTAACACTAGTAATGTTCAATTATTATACCATTTTTAATATAATTAAATTGTAATTTTAATTTAATATATATTTTCCAATGTCCACTAGTAATGCCCAATAAAACAGGAAGAAATGCTTACTTTTTTACGTTTAAACAAATCGCTTTCTAAAAAGAAAGAAGCATATAAAACACACTACAAGAACCCAGGTAGCAAACGCACGTCATTGTGACGTCAAATGACGTCATTTTGACGTCGAATGATGTCATTTTGACGTCAATGACGTGCATTTGCTACTTGGGGAGCTCCTTCTGCTAATGTCCATTAATGCTCAATAATATATATGTATACCCAGATAGCAAATGTACGTCATTTAACGTCCAAATGATGTCATTTGATGTCAAAATGACGTGCGCTCTTGCTATTTGAATAGTAATGTTGAATTATTATAAAATGTTTGATGTAATATTCACTAAAATTTCTAAGTAAGGCCCATAATGTCCACTAATGTCAAGCAATGCCTAATAAGTTTATTCTTTTTAAGGAATTTCCACTAAAACTACAGCAATGTCTAGTAATATTTCTAGTCCATACATTACAATAGCTCAGCAGTTTACCATTCGATTTAGATGATCATTACTTACTTTTCACCGACACGGACTTGAGATCTACCTCCATATCTTTGAACAAAGATGACATTGAATATGTTTCTTTAACGATAATATCTTCAATGATATCTTCAACGTTTATGATTGAACGTGGTATCTTCCTTCGATCAAGATACAATCTGAAGAAAATTTTCAAGGTCCCATTTTCAAATTTCTCTATTGTTGTTTGTTTATAGGATGAACCTAATACACTTCTTCTAAATAGAAGTTCAAACTGAAAAGAATAAAAGATTGTGTCTTTAAGAAACTGGACTTCTATTGTATTTAATCTAAGAAAATTCCAGAATATTTTATTTACAATGTTTTGAAATTTGCGCTCTTTTTCTCGGAAAGCCATACTTGTGCTCAGCTTTAATAAGGGATTGTATTTTTCGCCTCTAATTATTCTGAAGCTACATGAAAATCCGACAATAGCTGTAATCAAGAAACGTAAGATGAAAGTATTATGTGACTTATTATTGTTATGCAAATATAAAAAACTCACCATTTTTAGAATCTGTTCGGAAAACTGCAATATTATTTAATTAATAATAATTAATTGTTTGTATATAATTTATTATAAAATAAAACAGAAAAAAGAAAAACAAAGAATAAAGAACAGTAAACTTAATAAATATTTAACTTACCACCCATCCATAAAACTGATCCAGCAATTGCTAGTACTGTAATCAATACTAACATGGAGGATATAATTAACATGGCACTACTGAATCTCCATGTAGCTTTACCATTCACTTGTGTCAATACTTTGGAGGTAGGTCTTGGCGTCAAATAATAGTCGCTCTGTAATGAGAATTATTAGATATTTACAATGAGATATTTTATTTTTATTTGGCGTATATTCACTAGTGTCTCATGACAAATTATTTAGCACGAATGATTATTGATTAAATTAATATTAAAATATTAATATTTTCAAGCATGACTGCGTTGCATTGAATTCGAAACACGTCTATCAGTATAACATTAAATATCGTTTCTCTGATCATTTTCTTATTATTTCTGTTGCAATATATATAGAAAAAGAAACACTTAAATTTAGTTTTTAGTTCACGTTCTATGTTTAATTTTGTTTTAAATCTCCTGCCAATTTTATCACCGATAAATTGTAAAGAAATCGATAGATGACGTAGCTACTACTTCCTGTTCCTTGTTCGTTACGTTTACGTTTACCTTTTCTCTCAAGTGTGCTAAAGTAATAAAATCCACTTTATATTTTGTAATCCGTGCAAAATTTATTCCCAACACTGCATTTTCATCGATTTCTGATAAATATTAAAGCATTAGTTAGCTTGTAAGAAATAAAAGAAAATTCCGTGTTAAATATAAACAGTAATCAAATCAGTAATAAAATAATCTATAAAGAAGTTATAAATGCAGGCTCAGAAATTAAAGTTAAAATTGAAGTTGAGTACATCAATTTTTAAAAGTTCCTTTTTTTAGGATATGACAACCATTAAATGATTTCAGTTTATCTAAAGCATTGCAACACATACTTAATCTTTACGTTTGTCAAGATATGAATTAACGAGAGAAAAATGGAGCTAAACAATTCATAGTCTATTCTTATATTTAAGATTGTCTCAAGTCAATATTATACGATTACTTCATTGGCTGGAAAGCACTTGAGCCAATCTTGAATATAAGATCAGACTATGAATGTGGTATAAATCACGATGTGATTTAGAATTTGATAAAATTTTACAAAAACGGACCCAGCCTTAATGACCTTGACATATGTTGTCAAGATCACTGTCCTGAGTATCCTCCAAAAGGTTTTACGCGCCGCTCGTTGTTTATTGAAAAGTTATTAACAAAAGAATTTCCACGAATTATATGTAATTTTCAGACACCATGTACGTTTTATAAAATGTATCCTTAACAGATTCATTTATTTATGTGTAGTAAATCGAATGCGTGAGCGGGGGAGGGACTCTGCCCCTCTCCCGCATCCCCACCCCGAAAAGAAATTAACTTATCCCAACCCATTTCCTAAAGATGAAGCATTATTCGGGGTAAATAGTTCTTCGAGAATTTTACCAATTAATATTTAAGGAAATATATAATGCATATACGTCGAAGAATTATTTTGAGAAATTACCGAATTTAGAGGAAAATTCTCGAAGAACTTTTGTTTATAATTTATGTTTTTACTTCTGAGAGAGAGAGCGCGGGGGAGAAATGCATTCAGAAATTAATAATACATTTTTATATATGTATATGATGGAAACAAGTTTATTATAAATATCTGTTACTGTAATGGATATGCTTTGCTCATTATTTCACAAAAACTATCAATATGTTTGTTGAACTTATAATATAAATTTTTTAATATAAATTGTTGAAGCAAAACATTCAAATTTGTTATTATATTTCAACACTGTTATTTTTTGTTTTACGTTTATTTTCCTTAAAGGTGGCACTATTGCAGGAATGTTTGTTTTCTATAAGGTGGTGCCACTGTAATAATATATACATATATGTATATAAATGTATAGTTAGTTTTCAGTACGCATATTAATATAACAAAGACTTTTTCTGTTCGTTCTTTTCTAAGATATCTGTGATAGATATTCATGTTCATAGTTTAACTTGTTTAATATCTTGAATAATCAACATAAATTCAGTAAGATACGCTTTATAATGGTACGTACGTGTATCGCAGTGTGGTATTGCCTCTCTCATTTCGCGCCACAACCGCTCAATGTGGGAGTGCTTAAATCAACGAAATTTTATTTATGATTAACATTCTTGTGTTGATAATGCAAATTATCTGAATCTGAATCCGAATAAATAATAGATCCTGACACTATATGGCGAGTTATAATAGGAATTAGAGTATGACTTGAGCGATTAGATACGGAACAATAAATAAATAATTTGTCACTGTCTCATTCTATTCCTCCGAAAACCCATTGTTCTTTAAGAACGCGACCTTTATATTTTCTGTTAGGAATGTGGACGAAAATCTCACACACTATATTAATATTATCATCGTTCAAAGTTAGCGCCACATAGGTGGCTCCGCGCGAGTAAACTCTCACTCATAGATTGGCTATACTGTCTTTTTTCCTTGTAACCTTTCTTATCATGCAAATACAGTTCGCCATTGTACTTTGATAAGCACTCGTCGTATTGTGACCTATCTCTTGAAATCCTAGAAACCCTAACAGGTTATGGGCCCAGGCATCTTAGTGCAGTAAATAACAAAATAGACATGACGAGTGTACAAGCGATCCCGCCGATCGAGCGATTAAAAGGGCGCGAGAATTATTCCACGTGGAGATTCGCGATGACTGCATTCCTCGAGCACGAGGACTTGTGGAAGTCCATCGAGCGTACGGAAGAGGACGAACGGAAGCTAGCAAGAGCGAAAGCCAAGCTGATCCTCTGCATTGACCCGATTAATTACTCGCATATTCAGAATGCTGGCATGGCAAAGGAGGTGTGGGAGAAGTTGCAGGCATCATTTGAAGATTCAGGGCTTACAAGGAAAGTGAGCTTGCTTCGAACAATGGCAACAACGCGGCTTGAAAAGTGCAATTCAGTAGAAGACTAGGTCAACGAAATCATCACTACAGCACATAAATTGAGCGCATTAGGATTTCCAGTGTCGGATGAATGGGTTGGAACGTTGCTATTAGCTGGTTTACGGGAGAAATACCGACCTATGATAATGGGAATCGAGAGTTCAGGTATGACGATAACCGCGGACGCTATTAAGACTAAAATATTGCAAGACGTAAAAGACGCGAGGACCGGCAAAAATTCAGATCACCAAACTGTATTCTTCGCGAAGAGAAATAAGAAAGCTATAAATTCGCGCTGTTATAATTGTAATAATCGCGGCCACTGCGAACCGATGCCCGAACAAAGAAAAGAAAATAACAATAAGGCGGACAAAAGCGAGGAAAGCGATAGAGCGAGCACGTCAACAAATAAAGAAAAGACGTCAACTCACAAAGAGAAGGCGTTTATAGCATTGCTTGCGTCGCCAAAGGACGTTGCGGATAAATCGTGGTATGTTGACTCATGTGCGTCGACCTATGTAACTAACCAAAAACATTATTTGCAGGATAAACGTATATGCAAAGATATTAACATGATAGTAGCGAATAAAGACTCAGTCAACGTCAAATCAATTGCCAGCGTCAGCATTCCCGTGTTGACAGGAGTACAGGAGGTTATGGCGAAGAACGTTATGTGTACGTTCCTGGTAGCGCAGCAAACCTACTATTAGTCAGCGAGATGGTAAGCAAAGGACTATCTGTAGTATTTACTCCCTCAGACGCTTATATTGAAGACCAAGATGGAGACAGGATAGCAACGATGTCGCTTGAGCACGGAATATACAAGCTTGACATGCCAAAGGAGAGGATATATCTAGCGAAGAAGACATTGAGTGCAGAAACATGGCATAAACGCCTTGGCCATTTAAATTACAAGAGCATCAAAATTTTAGCTAACGATTCAGATACTGGTATAAATACAACAATCAGTGAGATGCCGGAATGCATTTCATGCGCCAAAGAGAAGTTACAACGAAGACCGTTCCCCTGTGGCAGAAGACGTGCTAGACACCCACTCGAGTTCGTGCACTCTGACGTTTGTGGCCCGATGGAATCATCAATTGGAGGCTCGCGATACTTCTTAAAATTCATTGATGATCACAGTCGAAAGGTATTTATATACTTTTAAAGGAAAAGAGCCAAGTTAAAGAGTCTATTGCAGAATTCAAAGCATACGACGAAAAACAGACAGGCTACAGGATTAAAACGCTCAGGACGGATAATGGCCTGGAATACATAAACAAAGATCTAAAGGAAATGTTGATAACGTCAGGCATACGGCATCAATTGACGATCAGGTATACACCCAAACAAAACGGAGTGGCCGAGCGAGCAAACAGGTCCATCGTCGAAAGAGCAAGGAGCATGTTATTCGAAGCGGAACTTCCAAAACCATATTGGGCAGAAGTGGTGGCAACTGCGGCATATTTAATAAATAGATCACCAAATTCCAGCATAAGATACGAAATACCAGAAGAACTATGGACGGGCAAGGAACAGAACTTAGATCACCTAAGAATATTCGAATGCAAGGCTATTGCTCACGTACCGAAAGAGCTCAGACAAAAATTTGATTCTAAAGAAAAAGAATTAATGTTTGTGGGCTATTGTGAAAATTCTAAAGGGTACAGGCTAATAGACCCAAGAACGAAGAAGATTGTGAAGAGCCGTGACGTTGTCTTCTTGGAGGAATTCAAGGACAGTAAAACAAAAGAGCCGAACTATATCCAGTTACAGCTTGACGAGGAAGATGAGTCTGATATGGAGAAAGACGATGATTCGTCAGACACTGCAGCTATTGAGAGAGACGACGAAGAAGAAACCATCTCAGACTACTCGGACTGCGTCGAAGAAAATGAATCAAAACAACTGGTTGAAACACAATCAAATTTACCAAGAAGGTCGACACGTGTTCCAAAGCCGGTGAGTAGAGATGATTTTAATATGTATGTCACCAAAGAAAGCATTGCAGAAGTTCCAGAAACTGTCGAAGAGGCGTTAGTGTCGCCAGATAGTAAGCAATGGATAAAGGCTATGGAGGAGGAATACGATTCCCTATTAGCAAACAACACCTGGACAACAGTGGACCTGCCTATTGGACAGAAAACGTTAAATACAAAATGGGTCTTTAAGAAGAAAGAAGATTCATCAGGTAATATACAACGATACAAGGCAAGACTTGTAGCGAAAGGATCAAGGTCAAGTTAAAGGGGTCGACTTCCAAGAAACATACTCACTAGTAGTGCAATACGCGTCAATACGTTTCTTATGCGCGTTAGCAGCAAAATATGATCTGCATATTCACCAAATGGGTGTGACCGCTGCTTATCTACATGGAAATGTTAAGGACGGCATATATCTGCAACCGCCAAGTGAGTTAGCAAGAGACGAAAGAAAAGTATGGAAGTTAAATAAAGCTATGTATGGCTTAAAGCAAAGTGGACGAACTTGGAACGAACACTTGGATAAGACTTTAAGAAAATTGAACTTTAAACGTTCACAGGCTGACGCATGTGTATACTACAAGAAAAATAAAGCAAGTCTACTAAGATCATAGCTGTTTATGTCGACGACCTGTTGATTTTAGCCAACAATGAAGAAAGTCTATCATCACTGAAGAAACAACTATCGCAAAACTTTAAAATGAAAGATCTAGGCGAAGCAAATCATATACTAGGTTTGAGAATCACGCGAAACAGAAAAGATGGTAAAATATGGTTGGATCAATCAAATTATATCGGAAGAATAATTCGAGAATGCGGCATGGAAGATTGCAATCCTGTATCGACGCCATTTGACACCAGCACCAAACTGAGTCACGACATGGAACCGAAGACTAAAGAAGATGTAGATTACATGAAGAATATCCAGTACCGAGAAGTTGTAGGAAAACTTCAATATGCAAGCCAAGGAACAAGACCGGACATCACTTTCGCGGTGAATTCAATCAGCCGTTACCTACCAAATCCGGGCAAAGAATACTGGATGGCAACAAAAAGAATATTACGCTATTTAAAAGAAACTCAAAACATGGCACTAGAGTTCAACCGTAATCAGAATGGAGGACTAATTGGCTTCTGTGACGCAGACTGGGGAAACGACAGCGACACACGTCGCTCTACCACGGGGAATATTTTTCTGTTACAGGGTGAACCAGTAGTCTGGCAAAGTAAGCAGCGGCACACTGTGGCACTATCGACAGTCGAAGCTGAGTATATGGCACTATCCGCGGCGTGCCAGGAAGTGATGTGGCTCCGAACATTGGCAAAGAACATCGATTCAGTCATTTTATTATCACCTACCGCACTCCACAGCGACAATAAAGGAGCAATCGACCTGGCGAGATACAGCGGATATAGGCCACGTTCAAAACATATAGATATCCGTCACCATTTTGTCCGATACAAGGTTGAAAACGGCGACTTCAATATTATATTTGTCCCAACTAGCGGTATGATAGCTGATGCGCTCACGAAAGGATTGTTTAAAACTAAGTTCAAAGATTGAATTCAAAACATGGGCATGATTATACTGTAATACAAAGATTCTTCGTCCATGTGGGAGTGTTAGGAATGTGGACCAAAATCTCACACACTATATTAATATTATCCTCGTTCAAAGTTAGCGCCACGTAGGTGGCTTCGCGCGAGTGAACTCTCACTCATAGATTGGCTATACTGTTGTTTTTCTTTGTAACCTTTTTTTTATGCAAATACAGTTCGCCATTGTACTTTGATAAGCACTGTCGTATTGTGATTTATCTCTTGAAATCCTAGAAATCCTAACATTTTCTTTTTCCCAATTTTGCCTTGTCTATTTCAAAAATGATTCCGAGTCCGCCGATTTGTTGTTGATGGTCAGAAACCCATTGCATTAATAGCTGTTGATAGTAACGAATAAAGAAATAAAAAAATAAAGTGATAAAGAGATAAAAGAATAAAGAGATATGTTCATCAGACGTATAATCAAATGCATATTAATCGATGATGTGTAATGTTAACTTCATGATAAAAGTAGGTCCAGTCGGGAGCGGTGCACTTGGACACAGTACAATTGGATACGTTGCAAATGGACACGTTGCAAATGGACACGAAATTTTGCACACGGTTCAATTGGACACCGTTCAATTAAACACCGTTCTTTTGCGCACCGTTCTTTTGCACATCGTTCATTTGGACACAGAAAGTTGCACACCGTTCATTTGGACACAGAAAGATGCACACCGTAATTTTGGACATCGTAATTTTGCACACGGTTCAATTGGACACCGTTTAATTGCGCAATACAAAGTGGTATTCCACATGGGTTTGTAGCGGAGGGGGTGGGGGGTGGGGGGTGTGGTCTGTGCGTGTACTTTCCAAATGAACGGTGTCCATTTGCACCGTGTCCAAATGAACGGTGTGCAACTTTTACGTGTCCAAATGAACGGTGTCCATTTGCACCGTGTCCAACTGAACGGTGTGCAACTTTTACGTGTCCAAATGAACGGTGTCCATTTACACCGTGTCCAACTGAACGGTGTGCAACTTTTACCTGTCCAAATGAACGGTGTGCAACTTTTACGTGTCCAAATGAACGATATCCAATTGATCCGTGTGCAATTGAACCGTGTGCAAAATTTTGTGTCCATTTGCAACGTGTCCATTTGCAACGTGTCCAATTGTACCGTGTCCAAGTGAAGGCCACTCGGTCCAGTCAACTACCGTACGACTGTTAATCTGTAATTCTAATTCTAGAAAACTTTGCCATAGAGACAAAAAATATACAAAAATATGAAATAAATCGGCATGTCTCTACTAGGCCCAAGTGTCCTTTCGCGAACTAAGTGTTATGAAATATGCTCATTTTAAAATTACAAGTTTCTCTCTGTCTTTTCCATGTTTGAATCTGCTTACAGTATTTATTGCTGCAGTGTAGAATTTGTATATTCGATTTATATGTTATATTTATAATTGTATTGCACTGTGGACATGGTATTTCTCGGCGAATGACTTTTTTCTTGCACAGATATTCAATAAGATGCTGCTTATTATACGTCAGATTTATAAATTCATTAAGCAGCATCTTGCGTTTAATTTCTAGTACGTCACAACTAGCAAGATTGGCGAGTAAAATTCAACTGAGTAGGATTTGTTGTGATATGTTTATACCTTAGATGGCATAGTCTCTATCGTTTTGTTAACATTAACAAGGACACATAAATGAATAGTAGGTTATGGAATATGTAAGAAAGAAAGTCATCTACAGAAAAATAATATGTCAACAACTTACACGTGTCGGTAGGGGAGGGGTAGAGCCTCTCCTGCATACATATGCCAAAGGGTGAATTATTACTTAAAATAAAGATTCATCCCTTGGATATGGATTGGATTAGGTTAGTTTTTTCGGGGTGGGGGTGCACTCCTTCCCCGCCCACGCGTTCGATTTGCTACACATAAATAAATTAATCTGACAAGGTACGCTCTATTAAATGTACATGGTGTCAGAAAAATTATGTTTTATTTAGTACACTTTTTTGTTAATAACTTTTTAATAAACAACGAGCGACGCTTAAAACTTTTTAGAGGATACTCAGGACAGTGACCTTGACAACTTATGTCAAGGTCAAAGTCATTGGGGCTGGATCTTTTGTAAAGTTTTACATAGAATTCTTTTAATTCGTATAAAGTACATTTTATACAATCTATAGTTTAAAAGAAAATTTGTACTATTTCACGCAAATTTTAAGTCGTTTAAATTTTAAAAGGATTTTTAGAGATACGCCCGCAAAAGTTCTTCTAGAGATATGTTCGCAAAAAACGTTTTGTTTAAAAAAATTAATATCTAAAAATTATGGCTATCAATGATAAATAAAGCTTCTGTACGGCTACTAATACGAAATTGGCTCTATAATTGTAGATGTCAATATAACATAAAAACTTTACATAAAACAAACACTATTGATATATCACTATTAATTGTAAGAAATATTTTTTAGTTTGTTTGCTGTAAACTAAACTGTAAATAATTATGTCTTACATTTACTCTAATAGTGAATATGTCGAAATATTATTTGTAAATTTTGTAATGAGCTAATGCTAATTTACTGCTTAATTCTTTACGAAAAAATATCATTCAAAACAATTATAGCTGTCCAATGCAGTTCTACTACTGATGTTATGAAAAAAGATGCCATTCTTATTTCCATATTCGATATCATTACAATGAATAAGATTTATAATTATTTTAAAATTTCCATATTTTCTAATAATAAAATAGTTTAAAAATACATTATTAATTTATTTATTATAACTTGATAATAATTTCATCAAATCTTATATTCAAACTCATACGATAGCATAGAAAGATTGCAGATATATTGCAGAATAATTTCATTGAAAGATTTCAATATTGGAAATCTGTTACAAAAATTTACTACATCATTGCTGTAAGATTGTGGCAACGTTGAGATGTCCGCCTTTAGAAAAATTGTAATGAAACATTATAGCAACATTACGATGCAACGTATTTATAATAATATAAAAATTCAGGTAGGAAATGAGCTAATAAGGGCCAGGCGCAGAAAGTAGGCGCAGCAAAACTTTTCTTAAAATCTTCTTTAATTAACTTAAACGTTTCGGTCCGTCCTTTAGATCATCTTCAGCAGACTAATTGACAAAAAATTACAGAAAAAATTTATGCGTCTTAATTTTCATCCCGTCTTACGTTTCTGGTTCGTGATCAAAATGTAATTATATCTTACACCGGCCTTAATAAACTTTGCTCTTTCATAAAGATCCCCTTGCAAAACATTCACGAAAAAACGTGGTGTATAAGATTGCAGATTGTAAAAATTGTGATGCGTCTTATGTAGGCCAAACGGACAGATTATTAAAAACGTATTAATGAGCACCCCGTAATTATATCAATAGAAACACTTCGCAACATTCTGTGATCACGGACATAGATAGTTAATTAGATTGTTGAATCACGAATTTAATTAGAATGAAGTTGAAATCTTGGATGAAGAAGTTAATTTAAACAAGAAATTATCAGAAATGCTGTTTATTACGCAACAAAAAAAATAGTCTCAATTGACAAACGGATACCGAATGTTTGATACCATACGCAATTATTGTAGAATATTTAACTAATTGTGAGTACCTTATTAATAATAGTTATGTATAAATATTTGGCCGGGTATTGTTCACGATTATTTGATTGGCCTACATATTGTCAGCGCAGTTGAATAAAGAATCGATGAAAATATTTTGTTTTTCTTCCAAACACTTTCCCTATGCAGTTAGAAGATATACCGCTTAATGTCAGATGTAAGAAATGTGATTGCAAAACAACGATGTGCCATCTCATTTCAGTACGCCAACTACGCCAACATCTCACGAATATCTTTGGCGATAAGTAGATAAATAGAGGTGAGAAAGTTGCTCGACCAGCACGTTCGCCGGATTTAACATGCCTTTTTTCTATAGGGGCATATCAAAAGTTTGGTGTACGACTCTTGTCGATACACTGAAATGAGCTCAAATGAGCTCATATGATCTCACATGAGCTCATTTGATTAAGGTTTTAATTCTTGAAAAACTCTTGATCAAAAAAGCATGCTTGACATAAGAATTCTAGATAAGCTAGCGCCACAGATGTCTATACTAAACCTAGATCGCTATCTTGGGGTTTTGGCGTATGAAAAGGCTGTGACCGGCCGGATTTCCGGTTTTGGCCATGACACCTTACAATATAATGGCGGCGGTGTGTGTGTGTGTGTAGTGCGTATGTCAATCTTACAACATCTGATGTACATTTACAACAAAATGGCCGCTCCCGCTTTTTGTCAGCTATTGCATGAGATGTACTAAAATATTTTTAATTTATTTTTTTCAATTTTAATGAAATCAAATTTTTTAATTACAATATTAAAAAAATATTTATAACATTTATAAAATAATAAAACCATTTATGTTTCAGCTAGGGGCGCAGAAAATAATAATAAAAAATAGAAAGGTAATAATAAAAAAATAATGAAAGTAATAATAAAACATTAATGTAAATAAAACATTAATAAAATTAACATTAATTAATTAACATTAATAAAACCATTAATAATATATTAACATTAATTTATTAATTAACATTAATAAAACATTAATTTTATTATGAGAAGTGCACAAACATTATTATAATTATAAATATATATCTATATATAAACTATAAAAACTTAAACCTATATAAACTTTAAACTTCATCTATATAAACTTTAAACTTAAACTTTAATACATAATATAGCTAATACATAATATATTAATATTTAACGATTTGAATGTTTCAAAAGAAGTAAAATCTACATATTATTAAAAAGTATTAATTTTGATAATTTTTGCCGTTTACTGACGGGATTTACGACGTCTTTGTTTAATGTATTAGAATGTGAATACATTCGAATCGTTAAATATTTACGACAGATAATATTTATTAACTGTAGGCGGTGTGGCGTATCTATACCTATCTCGAATCCTTCGTAGCAATTGTTACTAGTAGAAAATAAATCAGAGTCTAATGCATATCTGCGTGTTACTCGATAAATTATTTGAGAATATGCATCTTTATTTGGTAGCTTATTTTTACCTTTTGCTCATGATTGCTGGAAATCTATTTCGGTGGCACAAACAATTTTGTGCACATGATTCGATGCGTACACTAATCCTCCTTATTTTTTACGTCAATTAATATTGTATACGATGAAATGTTATGTTGCCTATCGCCGACTTTTCTTATGATGTTGGCAATGCAGCCTTTACATGTCACTTTAAGAATAATTTCTTTTACTATAAAACCTGCTATATAATATAAAATGTTTTCTTGAAGAAAACTACTATCACATTGATACTACGATATAGTTCTTCGTTCTCAGCGTTATATATAATTGTCATTATTAATATCAGAATCAGCACTATCAAGTTTATCATGCCAATTTTGAAAATTTTTTTTTTCACCCATGTTAATTTGAATTGTACATCGTTTTCTGTGTCAAAACTGGCACAATTAGCTTCCACTGACGCTGAAATCGAATTACTTTTCACAGCAACTTTGAATTGCAACACATTTGGGTTATTATTCCAAATATGTCGCCGCCGCACTTGCGCAAAAAAATAGTTCTAAGTGAAATTTGGCTGTATGTCATTAGGTATTTAAAACAGGGTTTTAACAAAATATTTTTAGCTATTTGAAATATCGATCTAACAGCAGTCGCAAAACCTACGATAAAAGCTTTTCTTCTACCAGCACATAACTTATTGTTGTCAGGTCCCATTAAAGTATATAAATATTAAATTTTTTGTTCCATTCTTTGTTGCAAGAAGTTGATGTTATTAGAAAAAATTGGTTTTTTAAATCCCTTTCCGAAAGGATTGCGAGAATTTAAAAAATCGAAGATTTCATCAATTGCCTTGATAAATTCTACCATGCCAGCACAGTCTTTAAATTCTTCAACTTCTGACAATTGTAAAAATTCTAATGTAGCAGCAGTTGAAATAATATCAAATAATATTATTATTTAATATTATTTCAACTGCTGCTGCATTAGAATTTTATATTATAATTTTCTTATTATTACTATTATTTATTATTATTATATTATTATTTATTATTTAATTATTATTATTTATTATTATTAATTATTATTATTAATAATTAATTATTATTGATTATATTTACTCATTATTAATTATTATTATTATTTTTAATTTTTAATTATATATGTATATAATTATATATATAATTATAATTTATTATACCGCAGATTTTTCAATAAGTTCTCTAAAGAATGTATTTTTTCTTCTTTTCTTGTTGATAGTTTTTGCTTCAATGATTTAATTGTCCTCCACATTTTCTTGTTCCGTGGAGACATTTCCTGCTTCTTCAAACTTAAAAGCAAACTGTCCATGACTTTTCTGGGCTTTTGCATGGTCATTTTGATGGTATCAACAGTAATTTCTTTCGGTTTCAATATACTTTTCCATGCAATTGCAAGCATAATCACAGTAGATGCAGGAGCAGGAGTAGTGCCAGACTCAATCACAGAAGTAGTGATATCCACAGGAACAGGAGTAATGATAGCAGATGCAGGAGCAGGAGCCTCAAAGAATATCGAAGGCACAGCAAGATTTTTTAAATGCACACTGCTTGTGCGTTAGATCTTTTCATAAAATCTGTAGCTACGAGAGAGCATTAATTAAATTAAATTTATTTTAAATTAAATTAAATTTATTTTAAAATATTAAATTTATTTATTTTAAATTTAAATTTAAAATTTAAAATTTTTTTAAATTTCTGAACGATTCAAAGGAAATCTGAAATATTTACAATTTTAACAATTGAAATACAATCTTCAAATATTACAAAACTCAAATATTTATTACAAATAAATGCATTTTACTTACCTAAATAAATAAAAATCATCTTTTGTAGTGTTTGTGCATTTCGGAATGCAACAACTGCTCGGCATATTTCCAGAATTCGGGTTTTACCACGTCGGGTATCACATATGCACTAACACACGCCAGGTATCATAAACGCACTACACACACACACACGTCATTTTGTTGGTGTCATGGCCGAACTCGGAAATTCGGCCAGCCACAGATTTTGTGACGAAGTTAGCGATCTAGCAGTAGTACAGACATCTGTGGCTAGCGCATTGACGATATGCCGTGAACATAGTCACATCTTAATAATAAGATGGAAGTGCCATGCTATACGTTCTTTAATCCTTATTGTTAGTAATATTCCACATGAAAATTTCACCAAGAGAATTACATATTACATTTTTTACGATACTTTATTCCATAATAGTGTTACTTAAAGCAGAAATAGAAATATTATATTGTGCAACAAAATGGGGACTTCCTTCGTTGTTGCAGGTATACATATGTCAATTGGATTATTTTATAATAGCTTGTTAATATTTTATAAATGTTATCATCAACAATGTTTTCGCACTTAGAGTTATTAAATTAAATTCCCAACAAATAGAAAAAATACTGAATACAATTATAATTTGATGTATTATATGGATATTTTCTAGTGCTCACGATTGTGCAAATTATATTCTCGCGATTTTACTGATTCAATTCATACGCAAATATTTTTGCGCTATATTGATTCTATATAGTTGCTCATATAATTTAATTATATAAAATTGTAAATAAATCATCGCTCATTGTGTTATTTCATTATATTTTCAAAATCATTTATTACGTGAATCTTCGAAAAAACTATATTATACAGTGACGCACAAAATTGAAATTGATTTTTTATAAAATTAAAGAATCGATTAAAAATATTTTCTAATACCCATGATAGAAATATTCTGTTATTATTATAATAAAAAATTTTAAAATATCTTAATATCGCTAGTAGAATAATCAAAGGATCGTTGAAAAATATATAATCGACCAAAACTAGCTAGAATGCTTGTATATTTATTAAAAATACGACGTTTCGACCATATGGTTGTGGTCCTTATACATTTCGACAGGACATCTTTTATTTCACTACCATACGCTAAAGATGTGAGTCATGACTTGTCCCGTTTATTACGAGGCAGTGGCTTTAACGTCGTCTATAAAATAACTAAAAAACTAAATACATTAATAAAACGTGGCAAGGATATTTTACATAACAACGATAAAACAAATGTTGTATATAAATTAAATTGCAAAAATTGTAATGTGTCATATATTGGGCAAACAAAAGGCATTTACGTACTCGAGTGAAAGAGCATTCTAGTAATATAAAATTGCATGAAACGAATCATTCCGTTATAAGTAAACATAGATTAGAATCAGGACACGATTTTGACTAGATGAAACCTAACATATTACATAATGAGAAATACGTGCGAAAGAGAGAAATTACTGAAATGTTTTATATTAAAAAATTCAACAATACAATTAACCTACAGAAAGACACTGATAGTTTAAACAACATCTACGACAAAATAATAAAGGTCGTGTAGTTTATTATTTTTGATTTAACATATTTAGTTTTTGACGAAGTCTCGCACTGACACAACATTTTATCTCTCGTTTGCATATGTGGCAAGTCGTTAATGATCTAGTAATTGTGATATGTGAAGTTTACAAAATTAAGATTTACATCGTTATACTCTTTTATCTGAACCGTATGTATGTACTCAAATTGTTCACAGTCAATTCATGTATATTGCTGTTTTACTCAAACCGTAAAAAAATCTAATTATCAATTGTATTATTCCAGTTTATACTTGAAAAGGACCACAACCATATGGTCGAAACGTCGTATTTTTAATAAATATACAAGCATTCTGGCTAGTTTTGGTCGATTATATATTTTTCAACGATCTTATTATAATAAATTTATTAACAATGCAAATAAAAATGACTGAATAATTACTGAATTTATTTCAATATTAATCAGAATTTTGCACAATAAAATATAATTAAATGTGAGTTGAGAAAAGTTAGTGAATACTTTTTAAAACTAATGATAAACATATGAAATATTATTTTGTTTTGAAATTTCCAGACTTTTACTAAAAATTGCGTTATTTAATTGAAGTTTATTAAAATATTGATGAAAGCTCTGTTGATAAAATTATTAAATAATCTTCTAAAATTGAATTAAAAAGTGTAAAAAATATAGAAAATTTTAAATTATAATGATTTTGTAATATATTATTCTATTATTTGCTGATTTTTCAATTTCCTGATTTACATTAAAATTTTCTTTTATACTAGTTTTTCGATGATTAATGAAAATGAAATAAATAAGCAAAAATAAATAAATATATAAGCAAATAAGAAATGAATGATGAAAATCTTTGAAGCATCGTGGAAAATTGGTGTAGAATCAAAATTTAATTTCTGCACTATATTAAAAATGAAATTTAATGAAATTTTGTATCTGTATTAAATATTAACTATAAATATAAAATGTTGTAGTATATCATTTCTTTATCATATTCCTTAAAAGATCTAACTTGTAATCGCATATGTATAGTTTTTATTAGTTTTTAAATTCAATTTTAATTGATTAAAAATATCAATAAAAATTTTATATTTACTATATATTAGCTATAAAATTATATATTAACTGCTCAATAAACTCTGTTTGTTGCAGTAATATAACGATATATGGTATTTGAGATATAAAAGTTTTCTAATAATTTCTAAAGTTTGAGTTTTGTTTAAATATAAATATGTGTAATATTAATAATATATACAATAGCAAAACTGATTATAACCGTACATTATATTTTATTATAACCAATTAATCCCATAAAATGTTTATAGTTATACTATTCAAAAGTATTCATTATTTATATAATTCATTATATCTTGAAACTAAAAGCCAAACTTTAGCATTGTCTTGAAATTGATGTTTAAAGTGTAATATTCAATAAATGTATTTATTTACAAACGATAATTTTTCAAGGTAATGCAAAAGTAACTTACATCACTTTTACTTTGTTGATATTATAATGAATTCTGTTGAATAAAATTTCTTTTGTAAAATTTGCCTTTACGAAATTTATTGAATAAATACAATTTTATTTTTGCTGAATAAAATCAATTTTTGATGAATTTTTCTCAATTTTTATTGAAATTTTAACGAAATCGCAGTGAAAAGAAGTCAATTGATTGAGAATTTGTGATTCAGTATTATAATTTCCGTAAAATATTTCCATCAGGGATGCTTTAAGGTTTAAATTGTTCAAATCATAATTAATTTATTAATGTTCAATTTGTCAAAGATGCTATTAAATATTATTTTTTGTTTGCGATAGGACATTTTCTATATAATATAACCGTGCACTTATATTGCGGGGATACGTTGAACCTAACTGTCAGGTATTGTAGTGACTGTGGATAGATAAAAAGGTACTATCCATATTGCGACTAGACGCACACACATATATTCCTATTGCGGTTCAGTAATGAAGAAATTTAATTATCATTCGGCCGATGTTCTAAGACAATCCGAGCGTACACGATCAACAATTCAAATATCATCCGGAATTATTAGCATAAAAGATATTATGTATTACGTATATATATTGATATGTGAAATTTTCGCTCTTCACGATATGTTATACATACGTTACTTGAGATCACTTGTGTGACCTCAAGTTCACACTTGTTTCTTAGTTAAGAGAGTGCATCTCATTTAGAGATCTTATTGCACATAATATAATTTGCCATGAGTAAATGCATCACTATCGTCGCAATTATCGCTTACAGTTGTTGACTTGATAACGGTACCATTGTGCGTGCATTGCGGACATGTGTCGACGATCAGACTTAACCATAATTACCCTAATTACCCTAAGGCACTGCACCGGTGAGAAATGTGGATTTTAACATAAAAAGAAAAAAACTTATTAAAACGAAGAGTCTATTGCTGAATAATTTGAAAGATTGTAAGATAATGAAAGAATTTACACGTCACCAGCCGAATGTCGAAATAATATTTAATATGCCTGTTTTGAAAGGAATATCTGAAAAAATATTGTATAAAGAGAAAAAAGTTTTTTAGTTATTATATTCGTAAAATTTTTATTAAAATTTAATATAATCTTTTTTATTTGAACTTTTTCTTTTTCAAAATTATTTAAAATAATAGAATAAAATATATAGCATAATCCGAAAAAAATAATAAAAAAAATACAATAAAATAAACAATATATTTTGAAAAATTTATAATTTAGAATATAAAATACAAAGTAGACTGTTTTACGCTTTTTAGGACAGGCTTTTGCTCTCTCTACACACATACACACGCGCGCGCGCGCGCGCACGCACCACACATGCGCACACACACACACACACACACACACACACAATTGAAGTATATAATTACGCATTTGTCTTCTTGTCGCACGTTTCTATTTTCTATACTATATATAATTAAATATATCTTCTTTATAACAATGAAATAACTAATTTACTAAATAAATAAAAAAAAGATAAAAAAGAGAATACGGAAAAACTGAGAGAATAAAGGAGGATAAATATTTTTCTACATATTTTCTTTCCTGGAAGAAGGATGGAGAATAGAAAAAATGTTTCTCGTTTTTGCATGATGTTCTTATAAATTTATATAACACATTTATACGTGCGAGACAAGAGCAATGTTTATATATATGCGATATCGTATATATGTATATGTATATAATCATCGTATTTTGTATTTTATGCACAAGCACGCGTTTTGATATGTGAAAAAATTTAATATATATTGCTTAGTAAGCAGACTGTTGATTTTCAAAACTCTGAACGTATAAAAACTGTATGCATTTTGTGTTTGTTGAAGCGCATTATAGCTTTATTTTTCAATGAGATTCGGACAGGATTATTTTTCTTGTAAAATTTTCAATTTATTAAATTAAGCACGCGTGTTTTCTTCCAGGTAGAGCAAAGGCATAAGTATCAATACAGATAGTGACAATAATGTCGCAGTCTAGACATTAATAATGCATGTTAATACAATTTTAATTCAAATTCAGGTACAAGACAACCGAATTTTTCTGTCACTCTGCTGAAGATGATCCAAAGAAAAGACCGAAACGTACAATATAATTAGAGAAGAATTTATAAAAACAAGTTTGTTGCGCCCGATATCTGCGCCTGGCTCTTATTCGTACCTGAATTTGTGTGTATTAGTATATCAGTACCTTTTCAATTTTTTATTACAATTTTAATTAATTATCAGAACAATTATCAACTTTTATAAAGTATTCTATATAAAAGATATTTTTTAAAAAAGCAAAAGTGAAATCTTATTTTATATATTCCAATATTTTCAAATAAATATAATTTATAAGATATTTGATGGTAAAAAAGCGGACTTGACAAAAAAAGAATGTTTTTTTTCGTTATCGTCATTGTCAAATAGTTTTATTTTTATTACACGATTATACTTGTCATCACACTAAAGAGAATCTACCCAGCAAAAAAGCGATTTATTATATTCATTATATTTATTTTAAGTACAAAAGATAGATCAAAGTTACATCTGATACAATTTGCTTTGTACCAGTTACATCTGGTACAAAGTTATATCTGATTCGAATTGACGAAATTCCAAACTGAATAGTTTTGTCATATTGTATTTTTTAATGATAATAAATTTAAAACTCACTTGATAAGCGTAACGGCTAGACCTATGAAAATAACCGTCGGTATTCAGCACGGTATGGCTCTTTCTACTGCTACACATAGAAGTCATCTTCCGAATTCTTGAATGTTTACTGCTCGAGTTATTTCCACACATTCGTTGTCCTTTATAAGATTCGGATTAGTTTCTATAACATTTCTCTAGATGATGTTACATCGTGACGATATTGCGCGGAGGCTGATTAAAATATCGTTCGCATTTTCATTATCGTGAAAGATGCTATTATGTCTGCACACTCATCAATTGTAGCAGGAAATCACATTATATTTTATTTTATTCAAAGGAACGAGTTACTAATACAAGTATATATAATTTCTCTGCTCGCTGAGACTCGACAAATATGAAGTATTTTATACACACGATGTACCTTTCGCGAGGCCGGTACGAAACGATCTGAGTGAAGACAAGATAACACGAAACGAGGTAGAAGCAAGCGCAGCACTACTACGTTCTTCCTTCATAACGGTTGACCACTAACTGACGATCTAACATCTTGAAGTACCGCCGTTCTTCATCTTCATTTCTATTCGGCTAAGTCACGTCGCGCAGCCCGTATATTCAGCTCATGTATTTGGCAATTACGATGAATTTCCATGCCGATTTTTTGTATTTCTATAGTTACGGTGCTTGATTTTTTTAGATTGTGCTGTCTTTGTAAATCTGACATACTCATTCCGCATGTTAGTGTTAAACGAACTGTTAGACGGAACGGTCTATAAATCTTTTTTTTTATCTTGAAAAGACAAGAGTTAAATGTACTTACAAAAACGCATTTTTTGTCATAAAATTCATAGTAATTTATTTTATAAATAAGTTTAAAAAAATATATACGTGTATAAAAAAATGATAAAGAGAAGACACGCAAGATATATTTGCAACATGATATATTATCGTGGAGATTGTACTGCTCTCGTACAGATATTAAAACTCATGTGTCACTCGTATGTCGAGAAATTTCTATGCGTTACAAATCGTTTCAACCATATTTGTATTGCGGTATATCAAATTTTTTTCTATCTACAATTTTATATTATACTTTTAATATTTTATTTATTTTATTTTTGTTCTATTTATTTATTTATGAGAGCAATTTTGGCAGTGAAAGCAGGCACAAAAAATAAAATCACATGAGTATCGGAGTATAATTCCCTACACACACACACACACACACGCACACGCACACGCACACGCACACACACACACACACACAAAAGGAGTATCATTATTCGCGTCCACGAATTACATAGCGCTATTTCTGAATGAAAAATGAGTCGAAAAGAATCATTTTTTTTTGCGATGCTAAACGAAAAAGGAATTATTAAATAGAATCCACACAAATTATAAAAGCGCCGTTTTTTAGACCTATGGTCCGTGAATGGAGCGCATCGTGTGCGTGGCTACATTCAATCCAGCGCGCGGTTCACGGACATAACAATCTAAAAAACAGTTAGATGATCTTTATTTAATAATTTCTCTTTCATTAAACATCGCAGGAAAAAATGGTAAAGAATTTTTCAACTCATTTTTCATTAAGAAATAACGCTACGTAATTCATAGGAGCGAATTATGATACACCCTGTATATACACACATACATGCAAATATACATTTTATATATGCAGAGTGTCCTGAAATATGCGAATTAAAATAGTATAGCAAAGAAATTCTCGCAAAATTAAGTAATAGAAGTATATGCAATTTTTGAGATATAAAAGTTTAAAATCACAGACTACGTTGAAGCAGTTGTCTGTCCGCAATTAAGTCACATGTGCGCTAGTTAGTGACGCATATACGATTCATAAACAGGTAACTGCCTAAACATATTGTTATTAATTAGCTTTGAAGATTTACATTTTAAAAAATACTAAAAATAAAAAATCAAATACTTTTACTATTTAATTTTTCAAGAACTTTCCTGCTATAATATTTTGATCCGTGAATTTTGGAATATTCTGTGTATATATATATATATATATATATGGGGCATTCCATGCCAAATCAACGACTTTTTTCCCCGACCATTTTTTATTTGCTTCATTATTTTTCATGTTTTTGTACCTATTGAAAGTAGCTTCCATGAATTTTTTTAGATTTTTATCTCTATCGATTTTCAAGTTACAATTTTTTACAAAAATTAATGTAAAAAATTTCAAATATCTATAACTGGAAGAAAAATAATAATATTGTTAACAATAAGGTGGTCATTTTTTGTGTCTTGGAATGTAGTTTATGAAAGAAATTTTTAAAAAATTAAAAAAAAATTTAATAGTGTTCTTTAGTCAATTTTAACCGAAATTATTTTGTTTTCTTCAATGAGACCCCTTCGATTTAAAAAAAAAAAATTTATATAATTTTAGACATAAAAACAAAATTTTTGAGCCATTGACGAAGAGGGGATTCACATATTTTCGATTTTTTTAAACCATTTTTCGAAATTTTTTTTTCAAAAATCGCACTTTTGGTCGTATTTTACACTATTTTGATTTAAAAAATAAATATTTACAAAATTATAAGACACTCATTTTGAAGTTTTAAGGATTAGGAAAAAAATTCTAATATTAAAATTTTTATGGTTTTTTTTGCCATTTTTTTTCCATAATAACGTTTGTTAATTGTTTAGACAATTTTGATTAAGAAAAACACTCTTCAAATAAAAGATATTAGTGTAATCAAACGTATTTTATTAGAAATTATTACATGAAAACATTTTTTGTATATCATTATCATATATCATTATCATATATCATTAAAATCTGACATGCAATGAACTGTATATGCATTAGCAAATATAAATAAAATTAGCTTCAATTATCTGTATATAATTAAAATAAAATAAGTAAAATTTATTAAAAATACACCCTGTCTTAACATAAAACGTAAAATATAAACAAATTATTTACAATTCTAAAATTTATTTTAAGAATATATTTACAAACCTAACAAATAAAATGTAAAGAAAGTATAAAAATATAAGAAAAGAATAGCATAATTATATCGTATAATATGGTATATTTTTAAACACAAAATCTTATTTATTATTCCATAAATCAATTTTATAGATTAATTTTTAAACAATCTTATTAAAAATTTATATAATTTTAATGCCCCGACTTGGGCACGCCAAGTTTTTGTTCGTCATTTTAGTTTTAATCCTTTCAATGACATTGAAAATAATAAAAGAAATAAATTTTATAGCATAAATTTTTATTCATTTAGCGCAATTTCTTAATATCATTATTTTTGTAGGAAATTAGAACTACATATTTTGTACAACTTTTTTGATTAAAATATTTTTATAAGTTTTTATTTGCAGTTGGCGCAATTTTTTGATATCATTATTTTTGTAGGTATTTTACACAATATCAATATAAATATTTTATACAATATTAAAATAATTTGTAGAAGAATTTTCTACGGTAGTTTTTGACAGTAGTTTTTTTACAGTTAAAATAACACTACTTTATAAATACAAATAACAGTTCTTCACAACTGGCGCGTGTACTTGGCGCCTTTTCTTTACCTTTTTTAAAAAGGTAAGTTTTTAGGGATTATATCATTCTTTTTTGTAGTATATGTTAAACATCTTTAAATAAATCTTTAAATAAATAGCAAAGAACCCGCCACCACCCCCGTCATATTCCATCAAAATATGACGGTCATCTTTGCTTATTATAGATATCCAAATCTTTCAAACTTCATTGCTACTGTTATTGTAAAAATAATGGATAATTACAAAACAATGTGTCATTAATACACTTATTATTGACAATATATGCTTCTAAATCCAATGATGAATAATTGTTGGTGCTTATCTAGTTTATAAAGCGAAAAAAGTGAGTTATATAATTCTATTTTTAAAAGTAAAGGTAATAAAGACAAATTATTTGCGAATTATCTAAATATTTCTTCACAGTTCACGAATAATGCAGAATATGAAACATTGTTCATGAAGTTACTGAGACATTACGAGACACTTTTATATTGAACTGATTGAAATACAATTATAAAATGATTAAATATTAATCACAAATAAGTTTGATATTTAAAACATGTATTTTTAATGAAGAATTTATTAACTGTTTCTTTATTTTATAACATCTAATTGGTTGATTGAAAAAACTAAAAAAACAATATATTTTATAAATATTTCCCACATACAATTCTTTATATTTTTTAATGAACCAAGTTCTTTGTAATAAAGATGCATATATTATACGAGTTATCTTGCATACACAATGATTTAAAAGCATACGCACTATAAATGATTTATTTATAATGTGTGTATGAAATAATTACCTAATTACCAAAAGAAAACTGCCACATTTTTTGTATACTTTTTGTACAATCAAACACGTGCGTGACGCGTTTTATTAACACTTTCCAGTCTAAAAAAAATATTTTTACTTTTTAAAAATTTGTAAATACATCACTTAAATCAATACGTATGCAAGATAACTCATATAATACATTCATTTTTACAAATATAACTTGGTTGAAAAAAATAAAGAAACAATATATTTTATAAATATTTCCTACATACAATTCTTTCTATTTTTTAATGAACCAAGTTATTCGTAATAAAGATGCATATATTATACAAATTATCTTGCATACACAATAATTTAAAAGCATACGCACTATAAATGATTTATTTATAATGTGTGTATGAATATGAAATAATTACCTGATTACCAGAAGAAAACTGCCACACTTTTTGCATACTTTTTGTATTGTACAATCAAACACGTGCGTGACGCGCTTTATTAACACTTTCGAGTCTAAATAAAGTTTCGACAATATCTTTCCAGTAAAGACAAACCAACAGTAACATAACATCAATGTTATAATTTATAACTTAAAAGTGCAGTTAACCGCGCATGCCGCTAACGCATGCCGCATAAAAAATAATATATGACAGAAAATTTATTATAAACATATAATAAATATAGATATTATATATATATATATATACACATATAATAAATATATATATAAATATATAAAAAATATATATATAAATTATTAATTATTAATTATTTATATATATAAATATATATATATTATATATATATAATTCATATATGTATATAAATATATATATTTATTATTTATATATTGTTTACTGTCATTAAAATTATTTAAATTACGCATGCCGTGTTAACCTTTTTCTTTATTATTTTATTTACTCTTGTCACTTTGTTGTCAAATTGTCAAATCTCAGAGCGCTGTTAGCGCGATCTTCCGTTAAACAAGTCAACCGTACAAGATGCATACATTGCTATTTATTGCATGTGTTGTGTACGTGTATATACGTGTAGCGCGATACTACTATATATCTATGCATGTGTTGTGTACGTGTAGTATACGTGTTAGCGATGACGGTGACGGTGACCACGGTGACGTTTCTTAAATGAAAATTTCCACATTTCGACTTTGCGTCGTAATACCTCTGCTTATAGAATATGTAGAGCAAAAATAAAGACACTTTCCTTATATAATTTAAACCCAAACTATCGATTAAGCCTAGTAAGAACTCAATCCGTTCAGCGGTTATTGAGGTCTGATAATCTCGAGTACTCTCAACTAGCCGGCTCGCGTAAAGATACACGGAGTGCCTTGCTACTGCTGCGCGGTACTTGGCGCGAGACACTACCGTGTCTCTTGATATCTGTCTCGAACGATCCCACGGTACAATTGTTACTCGCGCCTAACCCGTCGAACTTCGTCTTTCCGTGGAGCCTTGACACGCCTATCTTTGCATAGGTATTTCTACGCATTAAACTTAAATCGCTACTGGTATTGATGACCGCCGAGTACTTCTAGTTCGCGATTTCTACTTCCTTAAGTTACTTCCCTTGTGGCCATTGAAACATCGCGTACGACGAAGTAGACTTTTCCGTATGCTTAGCGGAACACTTTGATGCAATATGATCGTGTTGGTTGCACTTGAAATACTTATTCTCTTATCCTTATCTGGACAATCTTTGCTGATGTGGTTCCTTTCTCCGCAGTTGAAGCAGGCTTTGACAATTGCCATTTTTCCTTCCTGTTTAGAACATTCTTTCTTTTCCTCGGTCTTCAACGGCTTACTCTTCCCCTTCATCTCATTTTTCATGCATTTATATTGAATAAACCTTTCTTTCAGTTTGCGAATCATTATTGCTCCATACAGCACAGTCTTATTGATTGGCTCTTATTGATCATCTTGAATTCCGGCTATAATATATTGAATTGTAGCACGAGTTTCGACTCGAGTTTATGTCACTAGTTCCAATATTTTGTATATGTATATATGACTGCAACGACTCGTCTGGTTTCTTTTTCCGTTATGAAAGCTAATAAATCTTGTCGCTGTCCACTGCTTTACCGAATTCGTCTATTAGTGAATTCTTTAGCTTTTTCCACGTCTTGGTGCACTTCTCAAAATAGGCGAATATCTTTGCTGAGCCTCGGAGTAAATGCCTTGCATATGCAACTTTGTACATGCCGCACCACTTGTACATCTCAGCAAATTTTTCAAAGTTGTCTAACCATTTAATTATACTTGCGTTGTCGTCTCCATTAAATCTTTCAAGCGATTTTTCTACGTCTTTGAATGAAAACACGCACTTGTATTCTTTCTGGCTCTTCTTCTTACGACCACACTGCACACTGCTTGCGTCCACCGATTTGGACCGAATTTGGAATAGTTAGATTGTCACTAGACATGATTCTTGGTGAAGCCGTTTTGATGCATGGGCCTTAGTTGTCCCTAACCAGGATCTTAATGTTGCGCCTTTAGTACTACTTTAGCAGTGGCGAAATTTTCTAGATACGTTATTGTCCACTTTATTTCGACGCGAACATATTGATCTGCAATTTTAATGTTAAGTTAATAAAACGACCACAAATGATAATTTCTTTATTCAACAAAATTTTTGCAAGTAGCAAAGTGAAATGTTTCATCATAAAAATAATGTTTAAAACAGCTAATTTCCCAACTACACCGGATGAAGAAAACATTATCACAATCAATTTATATCACAATTCAAATACTCCCTAAAATCAAACAAAAATTTCTGCGGGTTGATACAATTTTATGGCTCATCAATGTCAAAGCCGCACAAATACCATGCTCGGTGCAACCATAAATAGCGTGGCGATGAAAACTGGTTGTAAACTATCGAGTGCAGTTAGATGATTGTTTCGCGATGCTGAAGCTTGTTTTTAAAATCTTCATCTCGGAAATAATAATCTAAAACATACTTTACCATAGCCTTGTATGTCCGGAAAAACGATCTGTCCAGTGGTTGCCTTTCGTATGTAGTCTTAGGAGGAATATTTATTTTGGTAACAGTCTTGCATGATCCTCGTGATGACGTGAAATTTGCATCTTTAGTGAACGACATTCAACTGTCAATGTTGAGCAAGTTTTCCTCCTTCTCGGAAGCAAACGACCAGAAACACTCGTTCAGATACTGGTGTAGCTCTTTGTTGTCCATTTTGCCCGAGGTGGTGTAGGTCATCACCACGTTCCCCAGCGAACAGATCAGATCATTAATCTATGCATCAAAACGGCTTTACTAAGAGTCATGTCTAGTGATAATCTAACTATATTCTAAAATTCGGTCCAAATCGGTGTACGCAAGCAGTGTGTAATGTGGTCGTTAGTTTTTCGGACTACCTCGTGCTCATTTTCCTCGGTCTTGTCGTTCTTGCTGGACTCATCGACAGTATCACTCTCTTCGTCGTTTTCCTGGTCGTCAGTAGGATTATCATTGTTGCTTGTCGATGCACCGTGCTTACGCTCTAAATCCAAACCTCTTTCAGTCGTAACATTAACTCGGTCTTTTTGCCTGATGTCTTCAATTTCCTCGATCTCAATTGTTCTTTAAGGGGGAACAACACTTTGAAGTCCAAAAAAAGAATGTTTTTTGTGAATTATTTTTGAAACACACATGCTTTATTCAAATGTTATGATTGGGAATTTAAATGTGCATATAATGGACAATATTTGAGAATTGTTTAAATTACTAAATATACACATTTAATCACATTATAAAGGTCGCTGTAGAATGCTGCGCGCCGAGATGGTTTTCCACTTTGTTCACATTCAGCTCATTTGGGAAAAAAATTTAAACATTTTTTAAATCTATATTAGTGTAGTTTCTCAGTTAGTTGGAAATTTTTTAAAAATAACATTTACTATTTTTTTTTACCTCGAAATATACTTATTTTTTATCGAAATTTTAAAACTTTTAAAATTTAAAACTTTTTGTTTCAAAGTCTGCCATTTTTCCAAAAATTATTTTAATTTAATTTGTCTATGTATATATATATATATATATATATATATATATACAGGGTGTCCCAAAATTGCGTGATCATCCGTGCAAAATGAAGCAACTTTTTCCTCTGGCAAAATTGCGTCTGAACACTACTTTTTAAATAAGAGCAACTTTAAGCTAACGAATGAGCACTTTAGGTTACGCATGAATCAGGAGCGGCGCACGCACAGTGTGTGTGGTGCGTGAACGTGTACACTATTTTACTATTTCGCTAAAGATTTGATAAGAACTACACATGATATCTAAACATCTCTATTTCGAATCTTATCTAATAAGAGAACATTTTCTAATTGATATCACCAATGCAACGACTGAAAGTAAAATAAGTAGATTATTATTATTAAGTAAGTTGTATTCAAAATAGCGATATTTAGATATTGTTACGTCCGGTAGACTCCACGATTCTTTTCTTTCCCACGACTTGAGAACACGTGCAGCTTTTTGAAAAATCATAAAAGTCAAAATCTCTTTGAATTTATTATGGCAAGTGCGCCACGTAGGCGCCAAAACGATTAAGAAATAACGCGTGGACATAATAAACTCATAGAGATATAGACACCGCGACATTTTTATGAGACAGAATCTGGAACAATATGTATAAAAAAAAGTGAAGAAGCCATAAAGATTACATTTCAGAGACACTCCGTGACACTCTGTCCATATTTAAGAAGGAAGCTGTTGACAGCTGAAGCCGAGAAATATGGACAAACCGTCACTTTCCCACACCGGATATCGTAATAAATAAAAAATTGAAAAGACGGACACCGACAAATGCACGTGAAAGCTGCACGTGCGCTCGGACAGCGGACGCGACATACGCATTATCGCTGTCTCAACATTGGTTATAAAAGTCACCCCTTTTCATTAGCGGGTGCATTACGCGCTTCTTCAAACATAAATTACGCCGGACAAACGCTGCCGCCGAAGGCGTAATACCTAGAATTTCCGATTTTTGGAAGACGCTCTCCTATTCGTAGAAACTAAAACAAACCCTCCGATTCGTTACACTTTTCTAATCTACCCTACGGAGGGGGTAGCTAAAACTCATAAGTGGGATAATTAAAGAATCCTAAGGGTGCACTCCCATGAATAGCGAATATTGGAAAGACAAAAAGGGAACGCAAAATGGGAATGGAGCATGCGCAGATGCACAGCGTGTCGTCTGCTCATTCCGTTTCTTTTTTTGAATTCCCGGCGTCCCATGCACGCTAAAAAACAGAAAAAGTGAAGAAAAATCGGAATTCGTTAAAATCGAAAATGCTATTTTAAGGTAAAAAATAAAATATAATTTATATAAATAAAATAATTATTATTAAACATATTTGTGTAACTAACAACTATACTCGAAGTATACTAATTTTCGTTATTTATTTCGTTCTTGGTTGAAGAAAGAGGTTAGGATACCATTTTCTATTGAAAAATCTGTTCCATGGGATGCCAGAAACCGAAAAATAGAAACGGAAAAGACACGAAAGTTTTTAAAAAATTAAAGTTTATTAAAAATTTTTAATAACTCAATGTCTGCAATTATAATGTGTCAATAACCATTGTTTGGGTACGTAAATAATTCCATATGATGAAATCTGAAATTTATTTGATGTTAATAGTGCAAAAATGCAGACAGTTGCAACGAATGCCACAAACATCTTGGCAATCTAAAAAGAATTATGAGCAAATTAACAAGATGTACTGCCTTTATCTTTTACTAAAAAGAAGAGAAGAACTTGCTAAACGAAGATTCTGGGTAAGACCTATATTTACAGAAGAAATGAGATTATTACAAGGATTTAGCAACAACTTGATTATTGAAATGATGCATCGTGATGAAGAAAAATATTTTGATTTTTTTCGCATGCATTTGCAAAGTTTCAACGAATTATTTACTCTTATTGCACCTCATATTACAAAACAGACTGTGGTGAGGACTCCCATACCAGCTAGAATGCGTTTTGACATTTGCATTCGCTATTTAGCTGTAGGTGATAGCTTTCAGTCCCTTAGTTATGCTTTTCGAGTAGCACCAAACACAATATCTAAAATTATCTCAGAAAGTTGTCAAGTTATTTGGGATGTCCTCGCTGAAATAGTTTTTCCAGAACCAACAGAACAGTTGTGGTATCAGAAAGCATGTGATTATGAAGATTTGTGGGATTTTCCTAACTGCATTGGGTCTATAGATGGTAAACATGTTGTTTTACAGGTATTCATAAATTTATTAAAAATTATCAACTATATATTGTACAACAAATTGTAAAAAAATAAAAAATTTTATTTATAGGCACCATATAAGAGTGGTTCTACCTATTATAATTATAAAGGTCAACACAGTATTGTGCTGCTTGCCGTAACAGATGCAAATGGATTATTTACTGTAGTAGATATAGGAGCAGAAGGGAGACGTAGTGATGGAGGAATTTTCATGCACAGCGATCTTGGTGTCAGTCTAAGCAATAATGAATTTAGTTTGCCTCCAGCAAGACGATTAGAAGAAAATGGTCCAGATTTATCTTATGTGCTAGTTGGAGATGAGGCATTCGCTCTTACTAATTATATGATGAGACCATATTCTAGAAGAAATGAATTAGATCTTTCTCAAAAAGTATACAATTACAGACATTGTAGAGCCAGGAGAAGTGTAGAATGTTCTTTCGGAGTGCTAGCAGGACGATGGAGAGTTTATCGTCGACCCATGGAAACCTCAGTTTCTACTTCTATTAAAGTTGTTCAAGCAACAGTATGTTTGCACAATTTTCTACTGGCTAAATATCTTACTCGACCACCTCAAGAGAGACAATATTCGCAACTAACTCCTGCAGAAAGAGATGCACCTGCACATGCATTTCATGATCTGCATATTCAATATGTAAATATGAATAATGCTACTGGAATAAGAGATGCATTTAAGCAATATTTTAATACAACTGGTGCTATTGAGCAACAATGGACGAGAGCATTGCAAAATAATTTTTAAACTTAATTTATACAAAGAACTGTTTACTCAAGTTTTTTTAGTATCGGGTGCTTTCCATTTAACGACACAAGTCGACATTCTGCATCATTCTGTCTTTGTTCTCAAAAAATGTAGAAAAAAAATGATGCTTGCGTCGACTTGAGTCGCTAATTGGAAAGCACGCATCATTAATAAATTATGCATTATTACAAGTATATGTTTGTCACACTTGTTTAAGTATGTTTATCACATAATAAATTGTACAAATTTATTAAATAAATATATATGTATTTGTAACAATATTTAACTTGAATTTGTTTATAATGCAATGAACAATCTTATAACAATAGTTTTTTTTTATTTATCTTATCACAATTTCCTTTGGCATTAAATTATTTATTAATAATATTACTGATGGTTTAGAATATATTTACTGTGCATCAATAATATCTTGTAAGTCTTCTTCTTGTAAGCGAGTCAAAAATTCTATTTCTAATTTTGCTCTAGATTTGTAAGAAAGTCGTCTCATTCCAGCAGCTAACCTCATTGCAAAATTATCTATTTCATCCATCTCTTGAGCTCTTTTTCTAAAATTTTTATCATTTCCATTTCTAAATCAATAGTTCTTCTCTCTGTTAATAATCAATGTTTTATTACAAATAATACAAGTTTATAGTACGTTACAAAATAAAGATACTTACTCTTCGAACCACTTGATTGCTCTTGTGAAGGTGGACCTTGAATATGATCATTTGAAGATGATGGAAATAATGTTCTAGAAGCAGCCTGTCGTTGTACCAATACATTGCTTACAGGCCTTTGTTGAAACACACGTAGTTGTGGTTGTGCTCCTGTACAAAATCCATCATTCGAAGAGGATGATTGTATTTGAGTAATACCATGTGGTGTTGATGTGTTCGGTGGTGTTTGTCGTGAAACAGTGGAAATTGTAGATATAGATGGAGAAACTTCTGGCATGATTGTAGACTGTGATATTGGAGAAACACATCTCTGTTCGCTATCATTAGTGGAAGATTCTGAAGCAACAGTATTTATTGCACTTGAGATATTACTTAATGCTGAAGTCGGTCGAACAAATCTCTCTTTGAAAGTACTGCTGTGGACAGGCGTCTGTTGTGATTTCTTCAACTCCATATTTTCTTTATTTGATGTATTGTTTGCATTCTTTCTCTTCAACTTCAATGATGATATTGTTCTAAAAAATCAAAACATTAAAAATAGATTTATGTTTAAAGTCATATTTTAAATAAAATATTTTGTAATACCCTGTATATGTATACGTACGACTTGTATGTTAAAGGTTCATTTAAAAAACTCATTGCTTCATAGTATCTGTAAGATGACTTTATATTATCACTACTTGCAGCTCCACTTCTTTCAAAAGCTGCCTTCTCTTTCATTAGTTTATTTCGAGCTTTACAATAACATGCTCTTAAATATGCCCAACGTCTAGAAGCATATACAGGTGTAAATTCACCTCCTGCAAAATAAGAGTTTTTAATATGATGCATCTTAATACATAAAATACAAATATTTTAAAATATATTACCTCCAAAACTATTACTTATTTGTTTCCATAAATCAGCTTTTACTTTCTTTGCTCTCTGCTTAGCAGGAAGTCTTGAGTCATAAAGTGCAGGCTTAGGTTGCACTTGGCCAATCAAACTTTCATCGTACATGCCAGAAGCAAAAGGACCGTATACTTCCACAGCTTTACTAAGCTTTTTTCCTGATGGATCATTTCTCATCATATCGTCATAATCATTATATTCGCTATCAGAAATGTCATCATCTTCCACATCACCTACTTCATTTAATTCATTTCCATCAACTTCTCCACTTATACATCCACTGGAACATTCATTTTCCACAGATGTTTCTTGCTCATTCATGCTAACTTTATTAACTGCAAACAATATTATAATCATTATAAAACGTTTACGGTATAAATACAGCATTACGTAAACAATATTTACCTATTACTAACATTCCAGCATCATCCAAAGAAAATTCATGTAATTCTTTGTTATATGTAGCTTGGTAACAGCTATGGTCTAATAATTTGTTTAAAAAACCAGTCATAACGAATCCACATTTAAACTCTTATTTTGCAGGAGGTGAATTTACACCTGTATATGCTTCTAGACGTTGGGCATATTTAAGAGCATGTTATTGTAAAGCTCGAAATAAACTAATGAAAGAGAAGGCAGCTTTTGAAAGAAGTGGAGCTGCAATAGCCACATTTTATCGGCTTATCCACTTTCTGCTAAAAAGAAAAATTTTAATACTTATTTCTTAAATAAACATGTATTAAAATCATTTTTATCATATTACAATGTTTCATAAATACAGACAAGTATTCTTAAAATTACTTGTGACATTTTTAATAAGCTTTTGTACTTTTATACAAAATTTCTTTACACTAATTATTCAATATAACTTCGGCATCCATAAATGATTTTAACAATATAAACTTGCTCGCTGTACTTTTACCTCATATGCGCAGCGTCCAGGGTTATGTTTATAATCTTACATTCATCATTGATTACGTAGATACAAGATTTACATACTGCACACTACGCATGCGCGTCCATTCCGTTTTTATTATTTCCTTTTTGCCGTTTCCGATTTTTCGCTGTGCATGGGACTGCATCCTAATTCGTTAAAATTTCCAATTGTCAAACGGAGGGCGTGTACCAAAAATGCAATATAAACCGAGATGTTTCTCGGAGCGTTCATCTCTAGATCTCTACATCTCCATCTACATCTCTATCTACAGTATCATCATCATCTACAAAAGTTCTCTTCACTTCCGCTCGAGCTTACTGCGTACGATAGCACGGCTGACCGCGCAACTAATTCTGAATACAGTTCCGCGATTCAGTCTTGAAAAGACTTAGAGTTTTTCACTCCGTATCAATCGTTCGCGAGTGAGTGCTGTGGTGTTTCCAAGAACAATTCAGAGCCTCATCACGATCAACCTCGTCAAATCTGTCCATCAGCGGCACTGAGGCTCTCACAGGGAACATCACCGCAGAGACCGAGCTCACCTTTAAAACCCTTTACGTCAACGCACGCTATAAGAAGTAAGTCGTCCGAAACCAGATGGCTTTCATATTCATTTCTCTCAGAGTAGCTCTTGGATATCTAACTTAAATTATTATCATTTAATTGTCTATCTTCAAGTCTCAACCTTCCCCTTTCAAATCAAATTCCTACCTCACAATCATCCTTGATCTCCATCAAGCTTTAAAATTTTCTTCCTCATACACACACATATCGTTGACGAGTTTCCTGCTTATTGCAGCGAGAACTCGCGATATACACACACATATTGTTGACGAGTTTTCTGCTTATTGCAGCGAGAACTCGCGATATACACACACATATCGTTGACGAGTTTCCTGCTCAGTGCAGCGAGAACTCGCGATATACACAAACACATATCGTTGACGAGTTTCCTGCTTATTGCAGGGAGAACTCGCGATATACACAAACATATCGTTGACGAGTTTCCTGCTTATTGCAGCGAGAACTTGCGATATACACACACATATCGTTGACGAGTTTCCTGCTTATTGCAGCGAAAACTCGCGATATACACACACATATTGTTGACGAGTTTCCTGCTTATTGCAGCGGAATACTCACGATACATACACATCATCGAGTCTCCTCCGCTATAGCGGTTAAGACTCACGATTCAATCACATTTCTTGTCCATCGTTTTCGAGCCTCCAGCTCTATAGCTGCGCGGACTCATGACCTGCCTTCCTTTTAAAACAATTATCTTGATTGTTCCACCCTCATAGAACTATAGACATTGTTTTATATATATATATATATATGTATATACATAGTCATACTAACATTAATCAATTGGAAAAATTGTTACTTATTTAAATCCAAGAGCTGTTCTATATATAAAATATTCGGCTTCCTCTAACAATCATTAATTGTCTTTCTGATAGTGAAGACCGTTTGACGAAATTCGCGAAACGTCGCCAAACGTTCGCGAAATCGGCGCAACCGTCGCCTAAGAAAGGCATTGGCTCGGGGTTCGGCGGAAAACCACTCGGAAAATTCCGCAACTAGCATAGATTCCTCGCCTATTATAAATAATAATTCAACCTTTTCTATAAACGACTCAGCAACTAAACTTAATAATGACCAGCCGTCTAGCATAAGTAACGATACTTTAACCAATCACCCACACGTACCTTACCACCCCCGACACTATTATTCCATGCTTCCATCTGTGCCGCAGATATCCAGTGGCAGTTCCCATCCAATTCTTTTGGCGGATTTACAAACCTTCCACCATTGAATTTGAAGAAATCCCCGATTCCTGACATCCTGCTTCTGCTTAGACGTTTCGTTACATAAATCATTTACACGTTTTAAGATTATTACCTTGTTTATATTTATTTCGCATTGTAAAACCAGTCAGAAATTTAAAATTAATAATAGAAATACCCCAGACTTTTCTGACTGATGACCTCCGAACTTATATAACACCCGCGGAAATAAAAGACACACACTCACAATAACACACACGATTTAATTAACATACGTCTCGGTACGCTATCAATCGTTATATATATATATATATATATATATATATATATATATATACTAATCATGTATTATAACCTAAGCTTTTATGTCAATTAAATTTTTCATTTAATTAATTTAGAATAAATTATAATGTTTAAAACAAATTTCATTTATTTTAATTAATCCCGCTCTCATCTTCTCATCCTGAGATCGCACAAGATCCCGTCCCGCGTAAAAGAGATTCAATTCTCTTACCGAAAAGGGACCACCAAGTGAATGCCCTACAAACAGAGTTAGAGCGACCTTCTCAGTCGTTGACCTGTTTGGGCCTTAGAATTCACTTGACTCGAGGCACGTGCCTAAAAACATCTGTCTCGAGAGGAGGTAAGTTACGGCCTTCCGTTTGACTTTTTTTCTTTCTTGAGTCTGGACGTAACATACCAAGTAAATTTGCGGGCCCCTCCGGGATAGAAATGTGCGATCTTTGGGAACAGGAATGAGTAAAGGAACAAGAAGTAATTCCGATAAAAACGAAATAGAAGAATTATATAAACAAGCTGTAGACGGAAAGAAATCTAGATCTAAACCGCCTACTTCCAATTCATTTCACGCATCCACACCGACAATACCTACTACATCAACACCTAGACAAATTGATTTTAGTTTAGACGAAAGTTTGATAGAAAATACTTTAGTTTATACCGCCGAAACGCCCGAGCCAGATTCCGACAGTTCCGACGATATAACCATACAACAATTTAAAACGCCTATTAATAATATTGTTGAAACAATAGAAAGCGATTCTGAAAGTTTCGAGACAATGGCTCAAAACCCTTTTGCAACTCTAAAATACGCGGTTGAAGCCGTCCCGTATTTTGACGGCAACAACATTTTGTTAAATTATTTTATCGAGGGATGTGAGGAGGCAAAGTCTATGTTGCCTAAAGAAGCTGAACAGCAATTTACGAAAATTAAAAGAACTAGAATTGTCGGAGAAGCTAGGCGAACGATACAAGATCAAGAATTTGATAAGGTATCGCAATTAACATCTTATTTAAAAAGGGTTTACGGTCCCTCGAAAAATGTTTACCAATTGCAAGGAAAATTAGGATGCATTTATCAAAAACCCGAAGAAGACGTTATTACTTACGCAAATCGCGTTAAAGTTCTCGGGAAGCAAATCTTAGAAGCATATCGAAGTTCGGGGCATACTGCACCAGACCAGAATATAAAGATATCGTTGGAGAGAGACATGTGCAAATGCTTCTTTAGAGGACTAAAACTCGATATCGAACAGAGAATAGAGAAAGAGCTAGACGTAAATGAGACAGTTGCCGACGCGTTAAGAATAGAGAGAGAGCTTCGAGCGATGACAGATTTACGACAGGGACTAAGCGCTAACTTAGGTCAAAACCAACCACGACCCACTAACAGGTCGAAAGAAATTTGTCAAATCTGTTACAAAGAAGGACATGTGGCCAGTAATTGCCGGAAGCTTACTCAGTTCTATTCACAAGGCCAAAATCAAACAACTTTAGGAACTGAGATATTAATTTGTCAAATCTGCAAAAAACGAGGGCATAGTGCAGATAAATGTCGCCTACGGGATCCTTGATTTCGCCAACCGGTGAATGTTATACAAGAGAAAGTCATTACTTGCCAATTATGCTCGAAAATCGGCCATAACGCGAAATCATGTCGACAAGGTAACGTTAGTCAGCAACCTCATAAAATAATCATGACTTGGTTGGACAATGGTGCGATAAGCCTGGTCATTCGGCTAATAATTGTTGGAAGAAACAGAACGAACAGCGCAGTTCTGTAAATAATTTCAAAATTACATGTCAAATTTGCAATAATTTCGGACATATCGCCAAAGATTGTCGCTCTAAAACGAACCCAACATCCACATCCAAAAACAATTTGTACTGCCGATATTGCAAGGAACAAGGCCACTTTCTTGACAATTGTCAGTTACGAATCGCTAGTAACAACCGCCGAAAAGGAAACGAACAGGGAAACGACAACGGACCCTCGACGTCGGGTGTGCAGAAGGGGCCCGAGAGGACTTCACACCCGTCCGCTCAGCGGGAAGTCAAGTAGACAAACGAGAACCCGAAATACGGCCCGTAACAGTAAGCCTTGCTAAGCATAGTCGCGTGCCTACTGTTCAGGTCAATATCAGTAAAATATCCGCTCATATCACTTTTATGTTAGATACAGGATCCAGCCCAAATATAATTAAAGAAAATTTTATTTCTAAAAATATAAGGATTAATTACACAAATATCCTAAAATTAAACGGTATAAATAATTATCCTGTTTATACTCTCGGTGAAATTACATTAACTTTTTTCGGATTACCTGTATCTTTTCACATTGTATATAACGATTTTCCAATCCCACAATCCGGAATATTGGGAAACGACTTCTTTAAACAAACTTCTTCAAAAATAGATTACGCACAGGGACATCTGGACGTTTCTGGAGTTAACGTACCTTTTTTCTCTCCGGAAACTATAGTAGTATCTCCAAAAACCGAATCCTTGTTCTATGTAAGAATAGAAAATCCTGAAGTTAAAATAGGATATATACCTAAATTAAAAATAGAGCATGGAATTTATCTGGGAGATACAGTGTGGAGAACATCTCTGGAAAAGCGTACTTAAACATCATAAGCACTTTAGATGAAGAAGTGGAAGTTCGCGTACCAACGTTGCGCCTGAAACTATTAAACGAAATATTCGACGACCACGAATCCAATATCAAGGCGCTTAGTAATCAAGAAAAAGAATTAATTACATATGAGGAATGCGTAAACGCTGAAGAAACCGGCATTAATACCGAGGTTGAGATTGAAAATTATCAAAAATGCGATGACATTACCGCACAGGAAATCCAGGAAGAAGACGAATACAAAATATTTGAAGACAAGGAAAATGTATTTACAAAAGAAATTTTAAATAAAAATGAAAATAAATCTAAAGAAAAAATTAAAAATTGTTCAAAAGAAAGTATTAATAATTCAAAAATCCTTGGAGAAGGAAGTTACCAAACTTCTCCTAAAGAGAATAATTCTAGAATTTCGGAGGGAAGTTTCCAAACCTCAACAGAGAATTCTAGCTCCGTCGTTCGCGAGGAGGGAAGTTACCAAACCTCACTACGCGATTCGACACACTCCTATTCCAAAAATTCAGAAGGAAAAAGTCTTTTAACCTCTTTAGACATTAAATTTCCTAAAATTGGATTATTCACGGAAAATAATAATAATAATCCTGAAATCTCTCACTTAACAGTGAAAGATCTGCTCAAAGAAGCTCAGAAATATAATTTAAATATCGAAAATTTAAACGTTAGAAATTCCAAATATTTTAAAAATATGAATAAACTGTCTTCAAAAATCCTAACATCCTTGTCAAATAAATCTCAAGAAATTATAGATAAATTTATGCGTAAGCGAAGATCAAAACGTAAGAAAAAACAATTAATAAATCTCGCAAATTCCGACTTACATAATTGTTTAGTAGTCAAAGAGACAAAGGAAGATCGATTTACAAAAATTATGGAATTATTACGATTGGAGCACTTAAATAAAGAAGAACAAAAGAATGTAATAAAATTAATAACAAACAGTCAAGACAGATTTCATATTCCTGGAAGAGAATTAACCGCGACTCATGTATTGCAACATCAAATATTAACTACTGACGATCAACCGATTAACACTCGTCAATATAGATTTCCGCAAATACATAAGGAAGAAATAAACAAGCAGGTAGAGGAACTGTTAGAAGGAAGCATAGTAAAACAGTCGCAGTCGCTTTACAACACGCCCATATGGATCGTGCCGAAAAAGGAAGATTCAAAGGGAAACAAACGCTGGAGAATGGTTCTTGATTTTCGAGCGTTAAATGACAAAACCATCGGAGACGCTTACCCATTACCTAATATTGTAGACATATTAGACCAATTAGGAGCAGCACAATACTTCTCAGTATGCGATCTGGCATCTGGATTTCATCAAATAAAAATGGATCCTACCGATAGTCATAAAACAGCTTTTACCACTCCTTTTGGCCATTATGAATTCGACCGAATGCCCTTCGGATTAAAAAATGCTCCTGCCACCTTTCAACGTCTAATGGATTTAGTATTAATAGGTCTACAAGGCGAAGAATTATTCGTTTATATGGATGACATTGTTATTTACGCTACCTCTCTAGAAGAACATGAACGAAAATATAATGCATTAATAGAACGACTTCGTAAAGCTAATTTAAAACTGCAACCAGATAAATGCGAATTTTTAAAAACCGAAGTAACATATCTAGGGCATATAATCAGCAGAAACGGAGTAAAACCAGATCCGAGGAAATTAGAAGCCGTACAACAATTTCCGAGACCCAAGGCACCGAAAAATATTAAACAATTTTTAGGTCTCGCCGGATACTATAGACGATTCATACCAAACTTTTCTAAATGAGCGAAACCTTATGAAACCACTGACAATCTTATTAAAAAATTACACTCGTTTCGAGTGGACGTCCGTGCAAGAAGAATCTTTTGAAACTTTGAAGCAAAAATTATGCGAGGAACCTGTATTGCAATACCCCGATTTTTCTAAACCATTTATTCTAACCACCGACGCTTCAGGAATAGCCGTAGGAGGAATACTTTCTCAAGGAGAAATAAACAAGGACCGACCTATAGCATATGCTTCCAGAACCCTCACAGATAACGAGTTGAAATATGATACATACGAAAAAGAAGCGTTAGCCATAATATACTGCGTCAAGCATTTTCGACCATATCTATATGGAAGAAGATTTACTCTAGTTACCGATCATAAGCCCTTAATGTGGTTTAAAAACGCTCAAGATGCAAATATAAACGCTCAAGCTTTTGTACTGCTCCTTGGTTAGGCCGCAACTGGAATTTGCCTCAATTATCTGGTCTCCCTTTTACTCGAACCGGAGCGCCTTACTAGAGAAAATTCAACATTGTTTTCTTCGTAGGATTAGCTATAAACTGGGGAAACCGATGAGCATCCTTGATCACGATTACGACCACGTGATGAAAGAAATAAATTTTTTAACCTTAAAAGATCGTAGGGTTTTGTTGGACTTGGTCTTCATTTCTAAGATAGTGAATGGATCTATTGACTGCTCGGAATTGCTAGAGCGCATCGGGCATCATGTGCCTGGTGGAACGCTTCGGTCCAATCAATTGTTTTCATTGGAGGCTCATCGCACGTCTTATGATATGCACAAGCCACTGAATCGCCTTTGCTCATTGGTTAACGATTTTGCGGCTCACATTGACCTCTTTAATATGAATCCAAATGCAATAAAAAGGGCTCTTATTCGTTGTTTTATATAACAGATTCTTTATTTTTTTTTATTAAGCTCTGTTTATTTTTATTTTTTTTCCCCTTTTTTGCTTGCGATATTGTCTAAGTGTATTTAATTATATCTTGCTAGTTTCCTGTTCTCTTGCGACTATGCTTTCTTTCATGTACTTTTTTATGTACTTTTTTTATGTACTTTTTTGTATACTAGAGGGATCTTTCCCGTTTATGGAATTAAATAAATAAATAAATAAATATGCGAATACTCCGTTGGAGATTAAAATTAGCAGAATATGATTACGATGTCGTTTACAAAGCCGGAAAAACCAATGTAAACGCAGACGCTCTATCAAGAAATCCGGTGAATCTAGAAGAAATTGACTGTAAAATAATAAAAGAACGGAAATTCCTTAATCCAAACAATCCTGAAGATGCAGAAACAATTTCTAAAATGTTAGAAGAATCCGACATCGAAGGAGAAGAAGGAGAAGAAGAAGAAGACTTCGATGATTTTCATTTATACCTTTCAGACACCGAAGAGATTGAAAATATGATAAGTGAAAATAATTCATCCGAAAACAATACTGATATTTTATCACCTACCTCAGAAGAATTAAATGAACCTTCTAAATCACAATTTACGGTAGAAGCTCTGGTGCACAATCCTCCTAAACAAAATAAAATACAAACAAGAAGTCAAGCAACAAAACAAAAGTTTAAATCCATAAATGCGATTAATAAACTTGATAATAGTAACATCGAAGAAATTGAAGAAAGGAATGTAACGTTGCTCTTTCGCGAGTTTCGCTCGGTCGGGATCAGGGCTCGTGAAAGGGTTTAGCAAGACAGCAGACGTGGTGTAAGTTTAAAAGAAAATGTTTATTTAAAAGAAATGATAGAGTGCATAGACAGTTATGAATCGTGAATATTTACAACTGCTTGAATTGAGGTGTGTAAGATGCGCGTGTATAAGGCTTCGGTGTGTGTGTGCGTATAAAGGTGTCGGCGGCGTGCGTGTCTATAGTGTGTGTATGTATAAATGTGTCGGCGGCGTGCGTGTATAACGGTATATAGTGTGTGTATAAATGTATATATATTGCGTGTATAAATGTGTCTGTAGCGCGGGTATAAATGTACATGTAGTGTGCGTATAAATGTATGTATAGTGCGTGTATAAAGGTATATGTAGCGGCGTATAAATGTGTATATAATGCGTATCTGGATTCGGTGTGTCGGTGTAAGAATGTATACTCGGTGCGTGTTACAGTTTAAAGGTCCCGTCGTGTGAGTTGTCGTGTCAGCTGTTCGAGCGCGCGGGGCGCGGGGTTGCGCGGGGCGCGAGAGCGCGTGAGAGCGCGGGGCGCGAACGTATCGTTCGGCGCGGTTTGTGTTTCGGCCGCGTATTTGCTTCGTGCTTCGGGTGGTAGGATGCAATTAGGATGCAACGTCTGGACGAGATCGCTCGTCGGCGACAGAGATCTCTCTACCCGCTGAGGTTTTACGATCGTTGCAGGTGGTTGTCGGATCTTTATTGAAAGTGTCGAGATCTCTCGACAGAGACTGAGTTCGCTCAACCTCTGTACTTTCGGTTTTACGGTTGTCAGGAAACTCTTGCAAGATGTGCCGCGATCACACGGCGGAGACTGAGTTCGCTCAACCTCTGGTATCTTGTCGAGAGTGTGTTCGGGATCGGATGTCAGGTACTGTATGAGTACTGATCGAGATCTGGAACGGAGTGATCTTTTCGGTATCGGCTCGCCCTTTTTATACCGGGAAATTACCCGTTCGGGTAATTTCGGCGAGACTCGTTAGGCCCGATTTGTTTTCGCCTAATCCGAGTAATTATCGGCGCGCGCTATCTTGGCGGCGTTCGGGCGGTGCGGCAGGGAGCGTTGCTCGGCGGCTTCCGTCAGGATTCGGAGCGGTTCGGAAGCGTCGAGACAACGGCCCTGGCTTTCGATCTCGTCGGCCGTATAACGGTGCGATTCGGTCGCGTTTTGAAAGAATAAAAAAGGGCGCATAGCGCCGCTGCATTTGCCCGGCTGGTGTTAACTTAGATTAACCAGAACTTGATATTAAGAAAAAGAAGAAAACTTATGGTTATTGAAAATAAAATAATTAAAAACAATATCATTGACTCTCGCGAGTTATTATTTTTACGAAAAGATAATGTAGCGTATTTCGTCAATACACAAGGAAAATCTTTAGACTCCGGCTCCCAAAAACTCTTCGAACGAAACGGACTGCCAAATCTAGGATCTCTTGTTCTAGGGAAAGTTAAAGCCATAAAATACAGAAACCACCACCACATGATTCTGCCCGTTAGCGAAGAACAGCGAGAAGGTCCCACAGTGACTCTCAACCATATCATTGAAACTATAAAAGATTTACGATACATAACCGAAAACTTGAAACTAGAAACACTCAGTATTGCAAAAACTGAATTTATTAATAATGTCCCTTGGAATAATATTAAATCACAGCTACAACTAATATTCATTGGCGCTACAACTAAATTAATTATTTGCCATGGACAAATTAAATATCCGCCGAAAGATTTACGTCCCGTTATAATCGGCGAAATGCACTGTTTACCTACAGGCGGACATCGAGGTGTTACAAAAACATATAACAGAATAAAACATAATTACTATTGGGAGAATTTAAAATCAGACGTTCAAAAGTATATACAACAATGTTTACAATGTCAATTGAAAAAACTTGTTCGAATTAAAACAAAACAACCTATGATAATTACGGATACGCCTGGATCTTTTTTTGACAAAGTAGCCATGGATATCGTAGGACCGTTACCTAAAACCGAGAGAGGCAATGAATATATTTTAACATTACAAGATCAATTAACCAAATTTTGCATGGGAGTACCGTTATCAGATCAAACATCTGAAACTATTGCCGAAGCTTTCGTAAACCGTTTCATTTGCGTGCTTGAAGCACTCAAAGCTATATTAACGGATCAAGGAAGAAATTTCATTAGCGATCTAATGAAGAAAGTCGCTAAATTGTTTAAAATTCGTAAATTTCGCACAACAGCGTTTTCATCCACAATCAAACGGATCGTTAGAGAGATTACATCACGCATTAGGTGAATATTTGAAACAGTATGCAAATGAACAAAAACAATGGGATAGATGGATCGGCCTTGCCATGTTTAATTATAATACCAGTGTACATGAAGCAACGAAGCACACTCCGTATGAATTAGTTTTTGGAAAGATAGCACGAATACCATCAAACGAACTACTTCCTCCTGAAGATAAATTAGCAAATTACGAAGAATATTTAATAAACCTCGTCACACAACTTCACACAATTCAAAATAACGCACGCGAAAACGTAGTAACAGCAAAATTTAAGTCAAAGAAGTATTACGATAAAAAATTAAATCCCCAAACCTTTAGATCTGGAGATCAAGTATTTTTATTAAAAGGACCAAAACCAGGTAAATTCGGAGATCAATACACCGGCCCTCACGAAATCTTAGAAATCTTAAATAAAAACAATGTAAAAATTAAAATAAAAAAGAACAGCAGAATCGTACATGCTAATCGCTTACGAATCTCACACATTAAACCAACAATCGACAACCAACAACAACACATCACAAATAGAAACCGCCGACAGACAACTGAATAATTATTACAACCTAAAAATTTCAGATGGATCTCAGAATCAAGAAAATAATTACGTATATAATAATTCTGACATCATACTTCCGACGCACCAAAGGAATAATAGGATATGACTGCGGATCTTCGTCAGCGAATTTAACAACTTTATCTCTATTGACAATCGAAGAGTGTGATATCCCACAAAAGAAAATAAATAATAGCCAAATTTACGTACAATTATTACAAGTCAACGAATTCGAGGCCGTAGAAGTAAAACAATGCAAGGTTGAAATCGATCGTTGAAATCGACCTAATAAGAAAATGTGGAATGTTCTCTCATACCATGGATGTATGGAACGGAAAATACTCTTATATAGAAGAAATACCCCGCGCAACCTGTATGAAAATGCATGAATACGGCACTTATCAATTAGGAAACACTTTTATAACCGGGCTAAAATCCAACAGAACAACAACACGACCGGTAACTCTGGCTGGGAGCTTAGGTATCGATGGCGGATGTTCCGGAGGGGCATATTCAGACCCTTATGGAACATGGTCAGATGTCGTCGTGATTGAATCCGTGAAAATCACACTGCAAAATTATCTCGCTGATGTACGATTAAATACTAATAGAATACAACTAAGATCCGCAGTAACTTGTGAATTTGGCTCTGTACATTGCATAGATGTAGAAGGAGAAGACACTTACTGGGAACCAGTACCAGCCGGTCCCTGCAAATTTAATAATTATGGAATACTATACGAAGGATTCGCTTATAAAATAATAGACGAAGAACGACAACAATCAATCTATTCTCTTACAACCCAAGACACAATATTTGCACTGACAAGCAGGGGAAAACAGAAAGTCTGTGGATACTCACTCATACGAACAGAACATCCTAAACTACTGATTTTCGAAACAGTACGCGGCACTATAGTCTTTAAAAAACAGTCCTGTATTTCAAATCTTGACATCTTCACATACATGAATTCTAAATTCGTCTATGTGGAAAAACACATTCGTACACAGATTAGTCAGCTCTACCATGACATCCTATTGCAACAATGCAGCCTGGAAAGGCGCATGTAGCAATGGCCTTAGCTGTCGCAACGCAAGCTCCGGACATTTTCGCCTATCATTTAATGAAAGGCCCTGGCTATATGGCATTATTAGCCGGAGAAGTAATCCATATAGTAAAATGTGTACCCGTCGAGGTCGTACTTGCTCAAACAGACCGCTGTTACAGTCAACTACCTGTGATACGAGGGAATGAAACTCATTATTTTACTCCGCAAACGCACATATTATTACGACAAGGAACTCAAACTACATGCAATTCTTTCGCACCTGCCATGTACCTCCTGGGGATGCATGGTATAAACTCACACCTAAGCCGGTAGATACTGTACCCCCAACCATTATGAAGCCTTTAACCAAACCAATATGGAAATATGTAAGCCCCGGATCGCTCGCCACTAGCGGGATATATACAGAAAACGATTTAAAAGATCTCAGAGACCATATCATGTTTCCAGCCGAACGACCCTCAGTACTTAACACTATAGCAAGAGGAATAATGGAAAGGCCCATCTCTCTGCAAGGAGGGTCAATCTCAAATTTATTGGATGTAAACGCAATAGAAAAAATAGCAGTATCTACTTGGGAAATATTTTGGAACAAATTTTTACTTTTGGGAAACTTTAGCGCGGGATTAATCGGAATATATTTGGCAGTCAGAATCATTAAATTAATATTAGACACAATAGTACATGGATACGCTTTGCACACAGTCTACGGATGGTCGCTGTATTTACTAGGAGCCATCTGGGACTCTTTAACAAATCTCCTATTACATTTAAGAGCGAGACACCAGGTCAAGAAGCTAAGGCCTACTGCTCCGGCGTCCGAACCTCAAAACAGCGGGACAGGCCGCCTAGAAAGACGCGATAACGAAAGTGACACCCAGGCAACACATGCCTACCCGTCTCTTCCCGCTAAGGAAAATTCTACCTATACGCTCGAACTGAGAGAATCTAAAATTTAGAAAACTCATACTGCTGTTTTTATTTGTTTTAATCCCCGAGAGCAACCAGAATACTATTAACAACAATTGAAAAATATATATATATATAAATATATGTATATATATAATAATAATAATATACATATATATATATATATCCATTAAAAACAATCCCCACTATCCAACAGGAAGAAAATGAAAGTCCAATTCATTGACACCAATTTATTAACCCGTGGACGACTAGAAGTAGCCGTCACAAGAGCGGAGTCTCCGCTTCTCTTCTGGGTCCAGCTGGAAAGTGGATGGAACGATCTCATGGAATTAGAATAGAAGAAGCGTTAAACCTAAGAATGCCGCAACGATCCGCACATTTACTCATCCGGCCTGAAGACATGAAAGAGAATATGGATGTCGCGGTCAAAGATGTTAGAATCTGGCGGCGAGGATTCATAAAGGAAATAAACAAGACGACTCTAATGGTCGAAGTCGTCCTAGGAGACTGGGGACACACCACATGGTGTCGAATGAGTGATGTGTACCTGTTGGAGGACAGATTCAAAAATCTGCCCTGGCAGGGCATCATGTGCAGCCTAGATCACACCGGCCCCCCCACCCACATCACCACTTGGCCCGAAGGAACCAGAACTCTTTGCCGGATGTTCCTTTCCCAGCACGATAAATGGATCAACATAATCCATCCCTTGCGAAAAGGAGCCGCCTTAGTTGAAATACACGTTTACACCGACAAACCGGAAAACATTTCTTTTAACTTCAAAGACACTCTCGTTCGAATGGGCCACGTGCGATTAATATCTGAAGTCACAATGGACGTATATCCCGCCGCCTAATAACAATAATAAAAAAAATATATTATATAAAAAAACAAACAAAAAAAATTATATATAAAAAAAAATATATATATATTTAAATAAATAAATAAAAACATAAAATATACATTCTACTATCACTCAACTATCAATCTGACAAAGAAGATCACAGTACCAAAGTATGCTGCCACCAAGTTACCCCTTCTTATCTCTTCTACTACACCTCTACTTCTTCCACCTGAAACCAACATTAGGATATTATCGCCATTATAATTTTTCCTCGATTATTTCTTCTAAAAAAAGGGGGGGAAAACAAGGATTCCCTTCTCATCATCCTAATTCTTCTACAGAAAATGGACATTCAATACATCAACCCAGACCAACTGACCCGCAGTCGCCTCGAGGTGAAAGTAATAAGAACAAAGTCACCGCTCCTCTTTTGGGTCCAGCTCAAAAACTCTGAGAAAGACCTCCAAGAGCTAGAGGAAGAACTGGATTTCCGAATGCAGAGACGGGCCACATATCTGCACATCTGGCCCGAACAAATGAGAGAAAATATGGACGTCGCCGTGCAAAATAATAAAACCTGGCGACGGGATTTATTACTAAAATTAACAAAAATACCTTGATGGTACAAGTCTCCCTGGGGGACTGGGGACAGATAATTTGGCGCCGTATGAGCGAAATTTATCTCCTAGAGGATAGATTTCGGGAGCTACCTTGGCAGGCCATAGCTTGCGGCCTTGCATATACAGGTCCCGCAGTAGACTTTACCCGATCAGTCAACAGAAACACGGGAACTTTGCCGTCTCCTTCTTGAGGAGCATAAAGGGTGGATAAACATAATTCACCCTTTGGCAGACGGAGCCGCGTTGGTGAAACTATGCATCCGAACGCGAAACATTGAAAGACCCTGGTATAATTTTCGGGACGCCCTCATCCAACTAGGGCACGCCCGACTATCACATAAAGTCACGGTAGACACCTACCCAGCGGTCTAACAAAAAAAAAAAATAAAAATAAAATAAAATAAAATAAAATAATATTTATTATATTATTATTGGTATTAAAATTATATACCCTATACATTTATTATATACATTTATAGTTAAAAATACACACGTATATACCATACATATATAATCAAACATTATCCTAATTATTATTAATCCTATATACATTATATACATTATAAACATATATAGGTACATATATCTTTAGTTACCTTGTATAAGTAGTTATTTCACAAAAAGAAAAAAATATATATATATAAATAAATAAATTTTATTTTTATAATTATAAAAATAATATTTTATTTATAAGCGTACCTCTTTTGCATTTCTATCCAACTTTATTTTAAGCAGAAGTGGAACCATTCTTCCTCCCATCTTTATTTTGATATTATTTAGTATTAAACGAATACTACCTGATCATCGGTTGCAGTATAACAATGCCAGTTTACCACCATCTCCAATGGACCCCCGAAATTTCGGAAGAAGAACGTCGTGGGCCAATTGATGGTATAATACCACAAGACCATCACGATACATACCGGAATTTAATGGATCTCCGATGCGTCACGCTATCAGGAGACGACGTTTACCAGGACACAGTCGAATTCAACAAAATCTGCAGGGAATGCCATGATAAAGCATCAGCAGAAAGCGACCAAGAATTTATGATAATACCACCTCATAACTTGGTCCATAAAAATTCGACTGATAGCCAAACAACTTGCACAATGTGCAAAACAACAATCATAAAGCTTAGGCCCGCAAGGAGATGCAAAGGCTGCATCGAAGAATATTTATATACCGACCCAAGCTACTTAGCCGAGGGATGGGGAATCCCCGTGGTTACCAGATGGACAGAGGAATGAAAAGACCTCTCCGAATTCGACACCACGCGCCTGGCACGTTAAACGAACGAAAATCAGGTAGCTAGAACTGCCGTTCGATTTCCCTCACTTTATTTTCCTCAATATTTTCATAAGAATTACTATTAGTAATATTATTTTTATTGTCTCAATTACTTATATAAATAAACGAGGAAAAAGGGTTCCACGCGTACACGTACAAATATATATACAGGGTGTCCCAAAATCACCGGACACCGTTTCACTGACAAATTCTGTGGAACATTCTAAGACGAAAATTCTTATGCAAAAATATCGAGGTTATAATAGTTTTTAAATGAGAAGCGCTTAAAATTGATCAATAAATCTGCGGAAATTTCGCGCGCTCAGACATGGCACATTGCAAAGCAAGTGAAGGTGCCCTTATATATTGACTCAGTTTTTATATATTGACATAAAAACTGATAAAAAGGTTGATGACCAGTGTTTCGAAAACACCCTGATCTCAGCTAGAAGAATATGTGATAAAAATAGTAATTTCCATTATAAAAATTCTTGGTCACATTCCTGTGACCTTCGAATGACCTTGGATACAAAATCTGGTATAGCCATCTTATTTCCCCCTCCGAACCATACAACTTTTGTCTCAAACGTTTTTCAATCCCACGTGTCTTTCTCCACTTATTTCAATGCGTCAATTAAAATGAAACACCCTGTATATACATACATATATATATATATATATACAGGGTGTCCCAGAATTCGCGGACACGGAATGCACAGCGTGATTGTTCGTGCCAGAAGAAGCAACTTTTTTCTCTAGCAAAATTGCGTCTAAACATCCTGTATATACATATATACACACATAAAATTTGATAATACATAATTAAAAATACCTTTAATTTCTTCATCTTGGACCCCTTGCGATAATTCATTTTCGACACATTCATTGCTTTGACCACATTTGATTAAACCACATAAATCATTGTCATCTACATAAAAATTATTTTTACAATAAATTTATAGAAATTATATACACATCTCTATTTTTTAAAAATTAATTAATTTATAGTTATATAAAGAAATTGATTAAAAAATAAATATCTCTATAATAAAAATCATTACTTGGCAGAAATTTCTTAATAATGAACTTTCAACTTTTATTTACTGCCTCTGATAATTTTTGACTCGCAAAGGTATAATCTCCCAAGGAGAACAAAAAGTCAAGATGATGTCATTGTGACGTCAAGATGACGGGAAAATATCAGAGTTTGATCACTAAACTATCATGACCCTAAAATGACTGTACAGTGACTCGTCATAAAATCATTATATGACGATATTTTGACTTTCAGGATTTTAATTCGCATATTTTTGAAAACATAATTTTTTCTGCGAGGAGATTGCCTGGCACTTATTGATTGAAATTATCATATATATATAAATATATTTATTTCACTTTATTCATTAAAAATTTTAGTTTTATGACGTCACAAAACCGTCCTTGCCAGGAACCATAATGACGTCATCATGACTTATAGAACTGACTTTTGAAAGATGTCATTTTGACATCATTTTGACTTATGTGTTCTCCTTGGGCTATAAAGGACAAAGTAATAATTGTTATTGGAATAATATGAAAATTACATGAATATTATTAATTAATGGGAAAATAGAAAAAGAAAAGTCTACATAATCTCATTCTACTTTATTATATGAATAATATAAATATTGAATAATATAAATATTAATATGATAAACTTATCAATTTGTAAACGTTTGGCTTCTTCTGCCGTTACTAGTATTGTATAGATTTTGTTAGTATCAGCGTCTTGAATATCAACTGAGAGAGAGATATCTTTGGGACGTCTATTTTTCTCATTCACGCGCACACGTGCGTTCCGTTTTAACGCTCACGTGCTATAAGCGCTCACGCTTTTACTGCCCTACCTCGATGAAATAAGCGTTAGTGAGCACGAGTTATGACGTCACAGTGACGTCATGAATGCTTTTATAAGCGCTTATAACTCCAAAGAGAACAGCGTAAGCAATGCTTATAAGCGCTTTAAGCGTGTAAGCCTTTAAATGGAACGCAGCCATACAGGTCTTGAGACTCTAGTGGTGAGGAAGATTTTCTTTTTTAATAAAAATAGTTCGCTTTATGTGTCGCTGCAGTCGATTAGTATACTGTGTGGGACAAGGACGGAAATAGTATATAGTTAGCCCTAATCTAACCAAAGTTTATTACAGAAAGGAGAAGAGAGAGCGGTACTTGCGCGAGTGTGAGGTGCTTCTAATTGCGGCTTGATTAAGTTAATTAGGGTTGCACAACGTCCTTGAGGTAAAAATCTTTTTATTGATTTCGGCTCTCCCGGGAATCGAGTAACGTTAAGTGAGGAGGCAGTTGGGGGGTTTCTCGCCTCTCCCGGAACTCGGAAAAATGCCGAGAGGTCAGGAAGGTTGAGGTTAATCAGGCTCTGGAAGGTTCGATCAAATATGAAGGTAATAAACGTGATGCACACACCTTGGTAAAAGACGAAGATAATGAATACTGTTCAAGAAAAAGTATAATTAATCGCAATAAAGGTAAGGCTGTGACAGAACAGGAATTTGATAGAACTTCTAGGTTATTAGCTGTGAAGTCTAGTTGTGAGTTAAGTAAGGGTAAAATAATGAAGGCCAAGTTCTCAAACAAAGGTAATGGTAAAGGCTCATCAAATAAAGGAGGACAGGGGGAAGTCATTTACAACGACCCTTCTATACCACCTTTAAATAAAGACAGTTCAAATTTGGCTCACATGGAGGTTGACTTGGCGTATCCAGTGGTTAATCATGTTTCTGAAGATTTAATAACAAATACAACCTCAAGACAAGTATTGGAACATACTTAATTGCGATAAATATATCAAAGTACAAGACAAGTTTGTAAAAGAGTCACATGACAATAACAACCAGAAATCTCAACCAGATATCAACAGGAGATATGACAGGGACTACGCGGGGAAAGATATTTTAAGAGCAAGTTTGCACTTCCGAAACTATGCTCAGATAGAGGTCCTAGAAATTATTTACGCATAATAGACATCTTTACTCAATTTAAATACAGGCCTATCAAAACCATGAAAATAAGACTTCTGTACTGCGGAGTTGACATACAGGAGCGCTCAGGAGGCCAATTTTATGCTAAACAACTACGACGCATCTAAAGATAACAACAGAGATTTAAGTTTTTCCCCGTCCGTTCCATGTACATGATACCTTCTACAGAAAGGGTATTATATCAGACTGGGATATATCAATCCCTAAACTTATTGATGCAATTGATCACAAAGAGAAAATTATAGCTATTGAAAGGATGACGAAAAGGATATTTAATACTAATGATAAAACTTTAATAAGAGTAGATACTAATAATTTAATGATAACTTACAAAAGTACGAATCTTTCAACAAGGGTCAGCCTTTATGGGAGGTTAACCTCTTTTAACATAAGATCATATACAGGGTGTCCCAAAAGTTTGGAAACGGTTGAATATTCCATAAACTATGCATTTTAGAAAGAAATGTTTCAGACAAAAGTTGTTTGGTTCGAAGGGGGACATAAGATTACGTCATTGGTTTGACCTTGAGTGAACGTGCTAAGGTCACGTGAAGGTTACCTTGAATTTTTTAAATAGAACCACCTATTTTTTATTGAATATTCTTGTAGCTTATTTCAAGAGCTTTCCAAAACACTATAATAAAATATTTATTCATTAAGTACTTTTCGAGTTATAAGGCTTGAAGTTTACAGTATTTTGACATAAAATACAAAATATCGTGTAAAACATTCAGTTTTTGGTAATCTTACCTAAATACTTTTATGCATAGAATAATAAGACCAATCAATTGGTGTAAAGAAAACACATAATTACTTTCAAAAAAAGTATGCAGCAGCATGTTGCAAATTACATACTTTTTCTTAATAGCAACTATGTGTTTTTTTTACACCAATTGATTGGTCTTATTATTCTATGCATAAAAGTATTAAGGTAAGATTACCGAAAACTGATTGTTTTACAGGATATTTTGTATTTTATTTTCAAAATACTGTAAACTTCAAGCCTTATAACTGAAAAAGTACTTAATGAAAAATAACTTAATTATAGTGTTTTCGAAAGCTCTCGAGGTAAGCTACAAGAATATGTAATGAAAAATAGGGGTTGCTATTTAAGAAATTTAAAGTGACTTTCACGTGACCTTGGCACGTTCACTCAAGGTCAAACCAATGACGTAATCTTATGTCCCTCTTCGAACCAAACAACTTTTGTCTGAAACATTTCTTTCTAAAATGTATAGTTTATGAAATATTCGACCGTTTCCAGACTTTTGGGACATCCTGTATATTTCTATGGTACAACTGTTACAGATACGGCCATTTTAAACAATTCGCAAGAATGGCAGAGTCTGTATGATATGCGGCAAAGATTATACAATGAAGAGCCCAAATGTGTCAACTGCGGTGAACACCATAAAGCTACATTTTGAGGCTGCCCCACCTACGAACTTAATAAAAATATTAACAGGGTGATAGCCAAAAAAAGTATTACAGTATTTGAAGCCAAAACTATAATTAATGCAAATAAAAGTAAGAATTCTTATGTCAACCCATGACTCAACGAACAAACTTGGCCTGTGCTGGGAGAAAATACTAACTTTAAAAGTAAACAATATATGTAAACGGTGTCACATCAAGATCATAGCAGTACAAAATACAAGAAGAGGATTATGGCCTCTACTAAACGAGGGCAGAATGAAAATCTTGCTCCTCCAAATAATATGGCCTCATACTATAGTCTACTATAATAAAGTTACAAAAGAAGCATATTAAGTAGACATTTTAATTAATGGAATTAGATACAAACACTCACACATAATGAGATGTCTTCTATGGAATGCTAGAAGTATTAAGAATAAGAAATTGGAAATTAATAACTAATTAAATGAATATGACTTACTGTGTATCACCGAATCACACATCTTAAAAGCTCCGATAAAATTAGTTTTGCAGGATTTGACATTTTCAGAAGGGATGGTCGAGTTACAGGATATAAGGCCTCGGGAGGAGTTCTTATCCTTACCCGTAGACAGCTAATACACAGGCTCAAAACTTAGATTACATACCTAAATAACACTGAAAGTTATGGCATTAAAATTAAAAATTCTGACGGCGACTTTCAGTTAGTCGTAGTCTAGACACCCAGGTTTCATTGAGAAGAGATCTAACTGTTCAAATTTTTTAATCAATTTAGAGAGGACAAAACAATTATAGTGGGTGATTTCAATGTTCACAATACGGCTTAGAATTGCAGTTCTACTGATCGTAATGGTGCGACGCTTACCGAGATTTGCGAGGAGCTGGATTTTTATATTATCAACTGCGACCTCATAGAATATATCTTTTTTCTCTATTGGTAATTCAATAGTCATTGTTGTTGTATCATAATCAAACCCCAGAAATCTACATCTGGACGCCGGCTTCATTCTACTCTTTTCTTTATTTATTATGAATCCTAGTGATTCCAAAAGACTACCTGTTTTCTGCACGTTTTCTAAACATATCGCATGCGTCTCGCCTAGCAGAAGCAGGTCATCCAAATAAATCACAGACAAGTAGCCCAATTCCCTTAAGTGAGAAATCACTGGCTTCAAAATTTTTGTAAACGTATACGGAGACGTGTTTAACCCAAAAGGTAAACAATTAAACTCGTAGAGAACATCTTCAAACAAAAATCTTAGATATTTTCTATCTGAACTAGCAATGCGAATTAAATAATACGCGTCTTTCAAATCAATCGATGCCATAAAATAGCCTTTAGATAATATTTTTTTAACCGTTTTTCCGTCTTCTAACTTAAAATGCTCAGTATTGATAAACTTATTAAGCTCTTTGAGATTAAGTATTAGTCTATAAGATCCATTAGGTTTAGGAACAAGAAAAATTTTTGAAATAAATTGATTCAAAACCGGCTGGCATTTTGACACGGCCTGTTTCTTTACTAATTGAGCAATTTCCTCCCGAATCTGTATCTTTTCCTGCTCGGACCATTGTGGCTCTTTCGGCCGTACGATTTGTTTTACCTTTGATGAGAACGGTAGCTTATATCCTGAAATCCAGTTCAGGATGGTCGAATCCGACGTTAACCACGACCATTGGCATTTAAATTGTGCCAATCTACCGGCAACCTTACTTACATTTAATCCTTTTTCGCAGTTGCTTGTTCTGGCTTCCGATAGGTACTGCGATTCTGAGAGGACGAGTTCCGTCGTTGATTGTACGTCTGCTTGTGCCCGCTCGCCTTCGATTGACCGTATGGCTTCTGTCGATTCCAGCGAGACGGGCCTCGCGAGTTATTTAAATTCTTGTTCTCTGTTTGACCTCGTGCGCCACTTTTTAAATCCTTCGACGACTGCTGCAAGACCTTAGCTGTCTTGTGTTTTTCCGTTAAACCTTTTCTAAAAAGCTCTTCGTTCCATAAAGTATTATTAAGGGTGTCTCTATATGAAGCCTTGATGTTTTTCAAGATAAGGCTTCTGCGGATCATTCTCTCATCGCGTTGTAAATCTACTAACAATCTCGCGATACCGCTAAGATATTCCACGAGACTTAATTTATTCCCTGGGTCCTTTTTTAGCGTAGAACTCAAGGCTTTTGCAATTCCGGCAACAGCCGCAGTTATTTTCGTCTGTTTTTCAACAATGCGCTCGTTTCTTTTAACCATAGCGCTATCCAATGCGGACTTAATCTCCAAATTTAATTTTGGTGGATCTATTTTTGTACAATTTTCCGGAGGGGAAAACTTTTAAAGCAAATTTTTTTGTTCCTCTCAGGTTGGGGGGTTCTTTGCCAAGGCCAACGAACTCATGGATATTGAAATAAAGAAGAAAAGAAATGCCATATCAACTATCTTGAATTGTTATCAGCATTTTTTGGGCTTAAGTGCTTCGCGGAAAAAGTCAGAAGTAGTGATATCTTGTTACATATTGATAATACGACCGCAATAGCTTATATAAATAAAATGGGTGGCATTCGGTTTAAGAAATTAAGCAAGTTGGCAAAACAGATCTGGGAGTGGTGCGAAGAGAGGAATCTCTGGGTGTTCGCATCATATATTCGATCCCAAGAGAACGTAGAAGCAGACATCGAGTCGAGACGTCTTGAACCGGAGACGGAGTTTGCACTATCACATACAGCCTTCCAAACAATAGTACAGAGGTTTGGCAGACCAAACATTGACAAAAAATTGTCAATCAACGTTTATTTGTGACTGCCTTTCTTCTTAAAAATTGTTCTAATTTGTAAAAACAACTTAATCTAATTATATATATGTACTTTCAGTATATTCACTTGAAAAGGACCACAACCACATGGTCGAAACGTCGTGAATTTTTTAATAAATCTTTTAAAGCTAGTTCTGGTCAATTATTTAAAACTCTGATTAATTAAAAGTATTATTTAAATATTTTGAAGTTTTGCTATTGGCAATTCTGGTGACAAATTTAATCGGCCGATTAAGTTAACCGGAGATAGTGAAACTGGCCCTTATACTTGTATCTATGTCAAAAGGCGTATAATATAATAAATGGTAGATTATTTTCACATATAATTTGTCTGCCTGTAGAAGTGGTTAATAGTAATTTTTTTACTACTTTTCCCAACTCAGAAAGTATAGTTATTTTAACAAAAAAACAATCTCATTTATTGTTTCTCAACGGAATTAATTAAATATACAAACTATTTTTTTTCTGTGTACATACATATGTATTTAGTTTACCAGGGTCATCATTTTCAAGGTTTTCATCTTCAAATTTCATATATTCGTATAAATAGTCTTTATCAAAGTCTCTATCCGAATGTATATTATTATTTGCATTATATTGCATATTCTTTAGGATTAATTCGGCCTCGTCATAATCGTCGGCATTTTCCTCTTTATTCTCCTCTCTCTCTTCTTCTTTCTCCTCGTCGCCGAAGTCGATATCGCTAGTTAAGCACATTTCATCCGAAGAATCTTGCATACAGGTATTACTGCCGGTAGTGAACACATCTGATGAATGTTTTCCTAACACGTACCAGCGTAGTCTGTATCGAAACTGCAATGATGTTGGGTTGTCGTAACTTGCACCCATATCTTGATTAAGGCGGTTGGTCATGATATACTTTATGTCTGCATTTTTACTTGTGACGTCTTCGTATAGACGTATTAACGAAGCATTAGATAATAAAATACCTCTTTGAAAGGGAAGTAGACTCTTTCGTTTACCTACTCTCATATTTTTTACCACATTTGTTACTTTGTTTAAAATAGTATTTTGTTTCTTTAAATATATACCATAGGCGGTTTTTTCTGCGACAGAATCAATTTCAAGTTCTTTCAGAATAGCCTGATTCGTGGTTCCCAAATCGCATGTTAGAGCAACGACCGTATAACCATTACGGTATAATACTGCGATTACATCCAGAATAATATTCTTTGTCATGTCTTGATCGAATTGGTAATGTGGCGGTCTATACGACCGCACAAAAGCGCCTGAAAGCGAGCCACACGCCAGGCTCAGCTTTCTCGCAAGCGCTCGCGATCCGCCGCCGCGGTACGGCGCGGAGCCGCTACGAGGCGCACGCGAAAAGCTCCTTATCCGTGAGTAAGATTACTCACGGTGGGGATATAAGCTCGCGCGCCGCACGGTTCATCAGTCACGGCTTGAGCCTCGCAAAGAGACCTTCTCTAGAGCATTTAAGTACGTGACGACGAACGGAACTCGGGTCCGCTCGTATATTCTTTTCTCTTTCTCGCACCTTGGCGAGCCAGCGTTCACCCATTAAGGTACGCCGACGTCCACTGCCGCCGCCCACTTCACCCGGGCCAGCATCGCGGACAGGAGGGACCGAAGGGTCGCTGACGAGGGCAACAACCGGCAAGCGTATAAGCTTGTCACTACAGGAGTGGAGACTACGATCCGTAGAACTGCCGCCTGCACGACTCACTCGTCCACCGAGGTACTTCCTCTCAACGTGGGACATCCGACTGAGGAGGTACACGTCGCCTACCGACCAGTGGAGCATTCCGCCGCTCCTATCACCGCTACCTCCATCGTCAACCGGACGTCTAGAGTGTGCGTCGCAGATCTGCCCGGCAACCAGGGTACATTGAGGAACCCAGTACTGCTCGCCTATCACCTGCGAGTAGAGCACACAGTCAGACTCGTCTGACTGGGAAGGTCACCTCCGATCCGCAGAGACGCAGACGTCTTGCTACATCACTCAGACACGGGGGCAAGGGACGCAGTCAGATTCCTCCAACTGGAAGAGCCAGCCACCATCCGCGGCTACCTAGACCGAGGAAGTCGACAACAGCACGGAGAGCACCACCCGGAGTTACACACCTCCGGGCCTTCCGCCAGCCTTGCGTCCAAAGTGGGGGACACCGAGATACACGCGCACGCAACCCTCCATCCAGTGGCGTGAGCGTGCGGTGGCACACAACAAGGCGGAAGAAGACTCTGCTATATACTGGGCCTCTATCTAGTCGGCCTTTTGGCAAAGCACTAAAACAATCGGCCCTTTTCAGGGCCACCCCAAACAAAGCCAAAAATAATTTACAGCGTGTATATATTTGTATATAGTTGAATAAACATAGTACGTACAAAGCTAAGTCTCCGTCATTTACGGACCTTCGGCCATCTCCTCCAACAAAAAGTGGGCAGCGGCCCACAGGTAATATATCGGTTGTTTCCACTTCTTAAACAAATCTCTACCAACAATGACCTGACATTTCTTATTTGGTCCAATCGCTCTTTCTTCCCTCTTTTCAATTGCAATTTGCTCCATAATGTGCATTTTGTCGAAGCATATAAAATAGTCATCTTTTCTGTTTCCGACATAGATTGGACTTTATACCTCATAATGTCCATGACATTTTTTAAAATGCCTCAGTCAAATCAAATGCCGCTGCCCATCTCCGAAGTGTCGACATTCCAGGGGGTCGATTCTGTAACTCAAGTGAGATCACTCACTTCTCGCACTTTCATCTCACGTGAATTTGTTCGCGCGATTCTGTAACGTAGTGAAAATACGAAGTGAAAATACGAAATCACTAGATTTGCTAGTGTGGGGAAAAACGTTTTGTACGTACAGAAACTGTACCTAAAATAATAATCACAAATGTTTGAAGGTTCACCATTTAAAAAACAGCTTTTACAACTGTTGCGAATAAATTCCTTTTTTCGGCGCTACAACACAATTATAGAATACATCAATTAACCATGTTCAGATTTTCTCAAAATGCTTGTGCGCGAGCATTAATTTAAAAAATACATTTCAAAATAAAACATTTGCATAATAAAAAAATAAGATAACAGAAACATGATTATTTATTAAAAAACAATATTTATGTATTATTAGTAAATATATATTTGTTGGGATCAATATGTTTTTTGTATATAATTTGGACTTGAATAAATTAAATAAAAAAGCACTCTATATATACAGGGTGTCCGGTAAGTAAGTAACCAACCGAAAGGTGGAGGTAGATTGGGTCAAACTGAAAAGAAAAGTCCTGTACCATTTTACTAAATTCGCAATAGTTATTGCGTTATTAATTAAAATATCTGAGCTAATGAGCGCGTAGGAAGCGGTAGGCCGGAATTGGTAGGCATGTAAGATGGCTTATTTGTTTACGTCTCTTAGTAACAAAAGCATCATCTGAGCGAGAGGTGGAGTCACGCAGCGAGCGGCGAGCGACGCATGATATTTGTTGCTAAGAGATGTAGACAAATAAGCCATCACACATGCCTACTGATTCCAGCCTACCGCTTCTCACGCGCTCATTAGCTCAGATATTTTAATTAATAACACAATAACTATTGCGAATTTAGTAAAATGGTACAGGACTTTTCTTTTCAGTTTGTTCCAATCTACCTCCATCTTTCGGTTGGTTACTTACTTACCGGACACCCTGTATACAGGGTGTCCGGTAATAATCGCCCCACCCGTCACGTGCAGGTAGAGGCAGTTAAACTGAGTAGGAAAGTCCTGTACCGTTTTGCGATTTTCGCAATAATTAATAAGAAATTAAATAAAAAAGAGCGGCCAATCCGTGCGAGTAAAAGCGCGCGGCGAGAAGAGACCTCCTACTGTTTACGTGATTCTTGTCGCGCGGCGAAAATAAAAGCCTAATGTTTACGCGGTTGCTACGCACGCGATAAAGCGGGGAGGAGCACTCTACAAAGGACAATGGATAAATACGAGCAATGCATAACGCTGGACCCCCGCGTGGGCTGTTTCTTCTCGCCGCGCGCTTTTACTCGCGCGGATTGGCTGATCTTGTTTAATTTATTTCTCATTAATTATTGCGAAGATTGCAAAACGGTACAGGACTTTCTTATTCGGTTTAACCTGCTCTACCTGCACACGACGGGTGGGGCGATTATTACCGGACACCCTGTATAAGTAAACAAAGAAACTTTTTCATGTAACAATATAGTAAAATAAAATTTTATGGCATTATTAATGTCAATTAGATTTAATAAACAATATTGTTAAACTTAAAATAAATGACATTTACACACACATTTTAGATATATATATTTAGAGTTATACATATAAACAAAATGAGAGATCAAAATAATTTTCGTCAAAAATAAAAAAGAGAGAAAGGAAAGTTTGTAAAGCTTTTAATAAGTAAAAATATAATTATACTTTTTAGTCCAAAAAGAATATAATTATATTTATATTCATAAAAGCTTTTATTATAAAAGCACACACAAAAAGTAATTTATGCAACGAACTGTAAACGACGCGTGAGGATTACGGTCCACAAAACAATGACAAAAACGAAATAAACGGAAGAACAAATTTTCAATTAACTATTATAATTCTTTAATGTTCTTTAATATTCTTTAATGGACAAAATGTTAACATGAACACACGACGATGAGAACTGTAAACAAAGCAACAACACTTAACCTTTTATAAACTCAAAAACGCGTCACGACGCTGTCTATGATTTTTCTCTCGCTCTATCTCTCAGTCTTTTACTCTCGGATTTCACCATTCGACAAGAAATTTCTTGTCGAACGAACTCCCGTGAGATGGCTCACATTTTCACCATGATGAAAGTTACTGAATCGCGCCAACCGCTCACTTTTAGCATTTTCACTAGATTTTAGATACAGAATCGATCCCCAGGAAGAGGGATGTTTCGTATCTTTCGCAAATACACGTAAGCCTTCGGGCTTACGCTGCGCAAGGACATTGCAGCTGCTATATCTTCCGAAGACCAATGCGTTTTTTTCTGCGATGTATTAAGAAGCATTTTGATTTTTCCTGGGGTGAATACAGAGCTCAATTTTTCCTGTACATTTTTCTCTACATTGTCTCTTTTTTTTGTTTTTGTTCAGCAAGTTCGCGCTGTAACGTCCTTCAGTAACTCCGATTTTGTAACGTCCTGATCAGTAACTCCGACTTTGTACATTTCCTTCTTAACTCTTTTATTTCATGGTGGAATTCTGATTTCTCAGACATTGTATCAGCTTTATCTGCAATGTAACAAACATATTCGATATTAATAAACGTATCGAAACTAAATTATAAAATATTAAAAATAAATATTATAAAATAATTATAAAATACATTATATAGATTTACATTGCTCGATAATGTAAAACGACATGTTATGAAAGCGTAAACAAAATACAAATATGCAACTATATTTTTAAATTAATTCTTACCAAAATTTAATGAATGTCCTGAAGTCGAAGCCTCTATTTGGCCTTCTTTAGCCATTCATCGCAGCAGGCATTGCACCTAGCATTATCGCAGATTCATCAAGTCCTGAAGAATGAACAAATTATTAATATAATGTAAGCTTAATTGAAAATTTATATTTGAAGGTAGAAAACCATATATAAGAATAATACACACTTTTGACTACTGAAGAAGATGCTACTTGTACACCTTCGCTAGTTGATGAGGCTAAATTCTGCGTAGGAACTGCAGGTTTCAATGTACGTTTTTTTAGCGTTGTATAGCCTAAAAGTGGTCGCATCCACGAAGGCTCTTTGTACGCTGCTGTAAAGTGAGCAGAACAGATGCGTCCTATATATATAATATATTATTTTCATTACATAAGTGCAGGATTATCAATTCTTTTGATTGTTGATTTGATTGTTTATCATAAACAGTCAAAATTCACTTAAAATGATTATCAATTCTATTCTCACAATTAAGGATGTATTTGATTATAAGGATGTATTTGATTTTATACACACATACCATTTTTTACATTGACATTTTCTTTTCCACAAACTGCTTCCCATTTTAATAATACTGCTTTGTCTTTTGGAAACCGAAAAAAACTGAATATTTTTTTTTTCGGGATTTGTTTTTACAAGTTTTTATTGAACATGTACTCATTGTGGTATGTCCAAAGGATATATCTGATTTTGTTTTTTAAAGAGAGATCAAAGGAGAGAGAGATATGTCACAAAGTCACTTCGTATAATCTTAAATGTTTTGGACTAAACGTTTAAAAATGGCCGCATCTGGCATCTGCGCAGTACGAAAAAAAAATTTTTTGTCAATTAATAATTCAATCCTTTTTTTCACTCTGTGTGTACACAATATTACAAAATATTCAATGATTCAAACTACGGAAACTAAAAAAGAAATGATTACAACTTCAAAAATGTATGAACAAAAATAAATAAATAAATAAATAAATAAATAAATAAATAAAACAAAAAAATTGATTAATTTATTGGTTATCAGATGTTTACAGGAAAATTGATCGCATTATTGCGATTACACAGTTAAACATCAAGGCGCTATAACTCGATAAAGTATCGATGAAAAGGTACAATATAGGTACTTGTTGGATTTGTATTGATATTCTCTACAACTTTTGTTAGGCTTAAAATATCGATTTCCACTTAAAATAATTGTTATGACTTCCGTATCTTGACAACAGCGCCCTCTAAGAAATAGCCACTATAAATATTACATTTTCCCCTCAAAACCCAGCAACTTTTATTTGAAACATTTGTTTATAAAACCAGTAGGATCGGAGATATTCGGCCATATCATTTAAAATGAGACACCCTGTATATATTATATATTTTTCTTTCCTGGGATACGTGTTTCTTTGCCGCTACGCGGTAAAACCAGGCGAAATTATCTCATATTCAAGTTTCGACTACGAACACATAAAAGCGACTACTAACATAAAATTCAAAGTATATCTATTTTTAATTTAATTTCGGATATAGTCACAACAAGGGATTCAGAATATTAAACAGTTTGTTGGAAATTGGGCAGATAAATGGGAAATTATCTATTTACTGTTTATTTAAAGCAAATAATCAAAATTTTATTTTTATATAAATTAAATCTCGAGTTTTATGAATTAAAGATTTAATTCTTTTATTATTTGTATTTGATTATAAATTGGACCTAATCATTAGTACTATATGTAACTACATATAGTACTATATAGGTATGTAAACGCATATATGTAACTACATATAGCATTATATATGATATATGTAAATGTACATACACTATTTTATTAATTCCCTAAAAGAACAAACTTTTTTTTCGCGGATGAAGAAAAATGTTTTTTCGACCGTTTTTTAAATGTGTTTTTGTCGGAAAAGGAACACGTTTCTTTTAACGTTTTTAAAGTGGATTTTATCTTATGAGAAATGTTTCTAGGAACTGATTATAAAACGTTTCACACAAACATTTTTGAAACATTTTTAAAACGAATATGTGCTACCTGAGGTTATTAATCTTTAATTCAGTTTTTCCAGGAACTTTTTAGAGACTGCTATATATGTAACAAGAAGATTCAATCACTTTTAGCTATTTTTATGTTACATGTTCATAAATTTAATTACATATTATTTAGTATTTTTTTTCTTTTATATATAATTTAATGTTTTGTTAAAATATTAAATATTTATTTTTTTACTGTTTGTATAATATTTTTATTTTATTAATATCTTTTAATTTATTAATATCTTTTAATTTAATTCTTTATTATATATTTATAATAAGTTGTGTAATTTGTTAGAATACTGATAAGATTTTCTGGCAATTCTTTTACTCTACAAAAATGTTGGTATTCATAGTTTAAGTCGGCTGCAGACGCAATAAATCAATAAATTTGATTATTAATCCATAAAATGTATTGTTTACTTGAGAGAAACCTTCTCATCATTATATTTAACATTTCCTATTCCTTCTTGTGAGGGATCTAATGATATCCTTTATTATAGCGAAATATATACGTGACTGAAGTGTAACCAGCATCTGCTAACGCTTGCGCTGTTACGCATGCGCGAGATTTGTCCCTCCAATACTGATTGCGGTTGCACGGTTGCAGTTTATTATATTTGTGAGTACAACTCAAAGAGCGAAGTCAATACAATAGAATCGTGGCATCACATATAGATTTCGTTCTATTGCGTAAGTTTCCTGTCCAGATCGTGTGTATCATCATTAAGGAAGTGAGTGTATCGTTGATAACTTTAAACAAATTGCATTTTCAAAATCGTATATTAATCGTATAATTGCATTAAGTTGCACTATGGATAAGGAGACGGAAGAAGATCGAAGAGGTAATTTTCAAATGATATTAGTGCGTCGCAGTCACTTTTCTTAAATCACGAAGAGACGAGAAATAATATAGAGAATAATGTGCTATGAGCGATATCATGTAAATGTCTATTTTTTGTATCGTAACTTTATATCTTTTCTTATTATAATATGAAGTATTATAAATATGAGGTTTGTTATTTTTAGTTGAACTGGAATAGAATAAAATGAGATATATATTTAAATATTGGAAAGAGAAAGAGAGGAAAAACGAAAAGTGCAAGAGAGGTTCAGCTAAAAAGAATAAATCTATGTTTTGTGCAAACTAACTTTTGAATCTGGCATGTATTAGAATAAGATGTACGTATGTAAACAGCTCATAAAATGTCGTTTAAGGAAACAAAATTTGTTTACAAGGTTAGCATACTAATTAAATCAACTATGTAATTGAGTAATTCTCTGAGTGATTTTAGCTCGAATGAAAGAAAATAATTATCATTTAATTAACATTCAGATATTTATTCTATAATTTTATATTGGAAACATTGTAAACATATAAAAAACTTGCAAATAATCTTTATAGGTTACTTTTAACTTTTAACAAAAATAATCCTAATAACATACGCACATAAATATCATGATTATTAAAATCATTTATTATTAAAATACAATGCGTAGTTTGAATGTTGTTTACAAAGTTTTTTTTTCCTTTCTAGACAATAATTCAGATGAAGAAAAACGAAACGTCTCTCCTGAATCATCGGAGGTAGAAGATTCTGAAATGGAGAGATTACGTAGATATCTAATCCAAAAGTTAAGGCTTGTTGATTTGTCAACAAGTAATCAAAGTGACCAGTCGCAACAAAGAGTTCTTCGTGAACTTAGTTTAGATGGAATTGTCGAGTACATTAAAGAAAAGCCAGATTGCAAAATCATTACTATGGCAGGTGCAGGAATCTCTACCTGTTAGTATATATTTAAAAATATGTTTATATAGTTTTTTTATATTTAATAATGCTAATATATATTAATGTCATAAATATGTACATAAATAATGTTTATCTCTTTTTTACAGCTGCTGGAATACCAGATTTTCGGTCTCCATCTAGTGGACTTTACCATAAATTAGACAAATATAATTTACCTTATCCACAGGCTATTTTTGAGTTAGATTTTTTTACAAAAAATCCTGAACCATTCTTCACACTCGCAAGAGAATTGTTGCCAGAAGGATTCCGACCTACAATGAGTCATTACTTTATTCGTTTGCTATGGGAAAAAGGTCTATTACTACGGCATTATACACAGAATATTGATACACTGGAACGTGTAGCTGGATTACCTCCTGAGAAATTAGTGGAAGCTCATGGAACATTTCATACCGGTCGTTGTCTTAAATGCCGAGCGCCATATATGCTCTCATGGATGAAAGGTATATTAAAAAAAAAAAAAAGTAAATTGTAATAAATTTTTCTATATAAATAACTTTATAAAAAAATTTTTTTTTTAAATTTAATTTTTACAATTTAACATATATGCAGCAGAAAATTCTTTGAACACACTGAATTAACTACAAGTTAACTTGTGTTCAGCAGTCAATATATACAGTTAAACATATTAATATATTGATAATTAATACTGACATATTAATAATTAAGAAATTAATGTTTTTTCTGTACATATTTTTTCAAATAATATAATTTTTTCTTTGATGCTAATTTTAAATATACTAATAATCTCATGAGTATTAGTATTTTAATTTGTATCTAGGCAAAAATTCTTTTAGCATCTAGTTTAAAAATTATTATTTGAAAAGATATACAAAGTCATTAATTTTTTTAGAAAAGTTATATGTTCTAAAATATATAAGATACAGTTTATATTTTTAAATTTTAATAATTATATATAATTAATGATAATTAATTTTTTTTTATTTATACTATATTGTATTAGGGAATTATTTTCTAGTTTTTTATCTCATATTTATATATACAATTTTAACTTAAATTTTATCTTTTTTATAATATTATCATAAATAGCACTATTTTACATTTAAATATGTAAAATTGAATGTTTTAATTTGGAAGTAGAACACAATTTCTGATTTGAGTAAATTGGAATTTTAAACAAACCCATAAATAAATAAGATGTTAGTAAAATATTAATTTAATAAGATACTGATTATGTGGCTTTAAATTATAGAAAAAATACTAGAAGGCATGATACCAAAGTGCGAAGAATGCAATGAAGGTGTCGTAAAACCTGACATAGTCTTTTTTGGCGAAATGTTACCAGAACGTTTTCAAGAACTTGCTGATCGAGATTTCGTACAAGCTGATCTTTTAATTATTATGGGATCAAGTTTGGTAGTACAACCTTTTGCATCATTAGTAGACAGGTATGCATAAATATTAAAAATAATACTTTTAAAAAAATGTAGTTTTATATGTAGGATGTATATAAGCCCATACAGAGTGCATATTGCCATTTTCTGTATTAGAGAAAGCAAGTTTTTTTTCCTTGGCAAAATTGCGTCTGTGCAGTAGTTTTTAATCATTTATGCTCTGGACTATGGTTTATGATATGGACTATGATCTGGTTAATTTGTATCTAGGCAATAAACCTAACCATTTCCATTACTTCATGTCCCACACTATAAAATGACCACAAGCTAAATATTTCTAATTGCGTGCATGCATAATGTATGATGACTTTACAATATAATGATAGACGATTTGTATATGTATAAGGAAATAGAAACGTATTTTTATGTCGACATTTTTTTTACCTTTTGTTATATATATTGAAGGAAAAATACACCGAATTTTTTGGTATAATCAAGAAGTTGTTTCAACACAAAAAAACCACATGTAAGAAATATGTGTGTTTTTTGTTCTATATATCCAAAAATTTTATGGATAGCATATATATTTTATTTGACATCTTATTTTTTATTTTATTGACGAATTTATTGATACCATATATAAAATATATATGCTACCCATAAAATTTTGGATATGTGAACATACATATTTCTTAGAATGTTTTTCATGCGTTGAAACAACTTCTCGATTGCTAACATAATTCAGTGCATTTTTCCTTCAATATATATGTATAATAGAAATTATTATATCAAAATAATGTCGACACAAATAAGTTATCATTTCCTTATACAAATCTTATATCATTATGTCGTAAAATACATCATACATTATGTACGCACGCAATTAGAAATATTTAGCTTGTGGTCATTTTTATAGTGTAGGACATAAGGTAGGAGAAGCTATTACCGTATATAGTGCGGCACAAGTGCGATGTAAGCGTGGCGCATATAACACGTTTAAAATTCATTTCTCAAAAATATAAAGCAGTGTTATCATACATGAATGGATTTGTCGTTAAACGCTTTTTACATTTTGTTCTAAAATAAATTTTAAAATTTGTAAAAATAATAACGGGGAGAAGGATATATTGAAAATGACATTTTTGAAAAACTTAAATATGTAGTTACATGAAGTATATAAAATACCATAAAATTTTTGTTTAAAATATTTTTTCATATATCGTATGGCTAAGATATTCGATCGAAATCAAATATACTGAATTAACTTTGTAGGGTTGTTTCAACTTTTAAACGTGCGAGAATGCATATAAAAAAATATCTCTTATTTTTAGTTGCCCTATAACGTATCCAAAGCCTACTAAAATCGATGATAAACAATTCCGACCCTTTTCTTCTTAGTTACGCTTGAGTCAGGAATGCTACACACGCCTTTATCGCTTCCTCTCAATTAATATTCGCATAGACTTTTTACTGTTTTTGTACTAAATTTGATAACAAGAATAATAATATTGCTTTTATTTCATATGCAATAAATGAATAAAGGAAAATTATTTTATCAATATTTCTGCAGCAGGGTAAAAAGGAATAAAAGTTTAGTATAGATTATTAGTGTATAGATTTTTTGTATAACACTGCAAAACATAATTCTTAATATATACAGGGTGTCCCAGACTTACCGTATCACCCGTTAATGACAGATTCCTGAGGTTATTTGGAAACAAAAATCCTAATGTCAAAATGTCGAGGCTGTTATAGTTTTGAATGGGAAAGGTTTAAAATTCACCAATCTGCTTGTCAAAATTTTACGCGCTCAGGGACATCGCATGTCGAAAGGGCCCCTCCACAACACTTTACTCAGCTCGATAGAAATAATTTAAATTATTATTTATTTCTTTGTACACTGTTTGCAAGACCGACGAATATCAGGATGATAATATTTCTAAATAATTTCTAAATTGTCGTACGGAAACACGATGCGTGTCGAACTGCAAAGCATTCATGTGAAGTGTGCCGCGGAAAAATGACGTTTCTCTTGTGATGAGAGAAAATCAATACAATCGGTATGGAGCATCGTGTTTCTGTACGACAATTTAGAAATTATTTAGAAATATTATCATCCTGATATTCGTCGATCTTGCGAACAGTGTACAAGGACATAAAGTAAATAATAATTTAAATTATTTCTATTGAGCTGAATAAAGTGTTGTGAAAGGGCCCTTTCGACATGTGATGTCCCTGAGCGCGCAAAATTTTGACAAGCAGATTGGTGAATTTTAAACCTTTCCCATTCAAAAACTATAACAGCCTCGACATTTTGGCATTAGGATTTTTGTTTCCAAATAACCTCAGGAATCTGTCATTAACAGGTGATACGGTAAGTCTGGGACACCCTGTATATTTATAGAGACAAAAATCTAATGGATTAATTATATCACTTATATAAATAATTTTGTAAGATTCAAGTTATAAGGAGGTTCAAAATCTGCTTAACGATTTTACATAAAAAAGATGAATGTACTCGAAAGTGTGTCTCTGCTAACACTTAATAAAAAAGTTTCTTTAATAATTGTTTTTCATATATCATTACCGTCATATTAATACATCATCATTACTTTCGGCAATACTCAATTGTCATGTTTTACGCATCTTATTCCATATACATAATTTTAAAAATTATCTTTTTTTTTTAAGAGTGCGAACTACTTGTCCACGTCTGCTTATCAACAATGAAAAAGTAGGTATGCAAGATCGTTTATCGCGTTTCTTAGGACTACGGCAGGGTTTGGTGTTTGATACCAAGAGTACGCAAGGAGGACGCGATATAGCTTGGCTGGGTGATTGCGACACAGGTTGCCAATTACTGGCTGATAAACTTGGCTGGGGGGTAAAATTTTTATATTTATATTTTTATTATCTTGTGTTGTTTTATGCAGGATATGAATTAATATCTGCACGTTTTGATTTTTTATCTCTGTTTAAATATAAATAAAACGCGTTTTTATACATAGATAATAAATAATTCATAATTTTAGGATGAATTGCGAACTCTTGTGCAGAAAGAACATGACAATTTGGATGTAAAAAACCGAAATGACAATTAATTGATAATGATTGCATATTATTGATAATTGGCGGAGAGTTTTTCTCTAAGAAGAAACAGAAGTCATTTTATTGGCATTTTATTTTATCTTAAGAATATTGATACGAAATTTTAGTTAAGGTAGGTAGCAAAAACACTGTTGAAACACTAGATAATATCTGCAATACAATCAGTTAAAAAATGTATATTTATTGACTTATTTCATTAATTCTTATAAGTAAATAATTAAATAATAGTATTAATGTGCAATCTTCATGTAGCATTAGGAATTACCATTGATTCAGCCTTTCCTAATCATCCATCATTTGATTTCTGAACTGTATAAAGAAATCCAAGTATAAAAACATGGGTTTTGTGGTCAAATCATTGGACATGGAAAATAAGAACATAGAGGAATATATTTTGTTCTTATGGATACTAAATGTTTTATTTATGCTTCTGAAAATGTATATTAAATAAAAATAAAATAATATGGTGATGGCCTATAATTATTCTGTACTTTTATAATATTCTTTACTCACGAAATTAATGCTCATTACATTTTAGCATTAAAGGGTCGGTAGGAGTAATGGGCAAACTCCAAATTTATATTGGAGATTCCGCGCGGTGACAATGCAAAACTCCATCTCCAACGCTGAGAAATAAATTCTCAGTCACAATATACATATAGATGTATGTCGTATATGTATACACACACGATTGCATTGCTCTCGTGGATTCACCGCAGAGAGAAAAGATTGAAAAAGATCAACAATCCCACTATCCTTGTTGTTCTACCGTGCCGAAGCACTGATTGCGATCAGAGCTGAAGCGTATCGCTCTGCTCTGAGATTCCGAAAGTATTTTCTGACCTCTCATGGCAGAAATCAGTGCAACAAGGCTAACGGGCACCCACTTTTTGTAAATTTCATATTTATACGTATATATGCGTGTATATATATGTATATATATATACAGGGTGTCCAATTTTAATTTATCACCCCTCGTAACTTTGCAGGGAGCGGTCGTAGAGAAAAATGTTTCATACAAAAGTTTTTTGACTTTGAGGGGGACATAAGATGGTGTTATTAGTTTGACCTTGGATAGTCGTTTGAAGATCACATGAAGGTCACCTTCAATTTCTTAAACGGAAACCCCTATTTTTCAATGCATATTCTTGTAGCTTATCTCGAGAGCTTTTCACAAAATACTATGAGTTATTTTTTCATTAAGTACTTTTCGAGTTATAAGGCTTGAAGTTTACAGGAAATTCTTTTTGTTTAAAAGACTGGCAGTTCCACTGAAAGATGTTCAATATTAATGGTCATTGCTTGTGTCATGATCAGAGAGGTTGTTAAAGAGAGATTTTCTGTGAATACGGATATTTTTAAAATATTTAGAAAGTTCTATAATTTTTTCTACAATATTAGCAGAGCGGATAATTGGGAAGAATCGTTTAGCAAAGAGATAGAATAAGTCGATAAGGTTTTTTTGATAGATTCTTTGACATCCGAGATTTTTCGAGTAATTTGAGTAGAATTATGAGTAATCGAGTCCTCGATCAGAAAAAAGGAGGGGGGCTGTGGAGAATTGTCAAAGACAGCACCTTTTTTCTCGGCTCCAGAAGAAGTGTGAGGGTGCGAGCAGCGAATAGGTCGAAGCTACAAGAGCTGCTTTTCTAGCTTTTTTTTCAGATGAGCCCTTTTAGGAATCCATTCCTCTTGAGGATGATGAGAAAGAGGGGACATAGAACATCTTAACAGGGAACAGGCAAGGGGCGAGGCAACAGGAGCGAGGCAAAGCCCGCTGCCATTTTAGCGTAAGATGCAGGAGGATTAGCGAGAGAAGAAAAACTTTTACCTAGGTTAGCCAAATCAGGAAATTTCTCGAGAGATGAAGAGTCAGGAGGAGAAGAAAAGACTGCAGTACCTCTAACTATGTCTCGGACATCCGATAGAATAATATTTCTAAACATGCATTCCTAAACTGCAATCATTTCTTTTTTGAATTACCAGTTCCGGACAGAGAGGAGATGTGGCGGAGTGGTTGCCTTGTCAGTTGAGGCAAGATAATTCCGAAAGATTGCAAGATGAATTGTTCTCGTGGTGTTTCTCGCCGCAATTGACGTAGTGGTCACAATTTTCACAGTTCGCTTTAACGTGGCCAAATCAGACAGGAGAAGTAATGAGATACACGTGAGACGTAAGGGAACACCTCGTAAATAACATGAAAAGATAAAATTTTTTTTAGAAAGGCGTTAGCCGTCAAATGTCACGGAAACGATCTTGGAAGGAAGATATCTAAAGAGGGATTGTACCGATTGTGCACATTACTAATCGGACACGAAGATATTTTCCGATTGGATACAGTCCCGATCGGACACAGTCCCGATTGAACAAAGTTCCACATGGGTTTGTAATTTACTGTGCGAAGCGAGGTTCACCCATACCGATTGGTGCTTTCAATGTGTGTTGAGGTCAATAATTGTACAATTATATATTTGCAACTTTCTGCACGAAGCGAAATTCATTTCACTTCGTGGATAGAAAATGTGTCCGAACGGGATTGTGTTCGATCGGGACTGTGTCCGATCAAAACTATGTCCAGTCGGGAAATATTGTCGTGTCGGGAAATATAATGTGCGCAATCAGGACTTACTCTTTGAAGAGCTTGTTATCGTTTATTTTTGTCGGTTGTATCTGCTTCTGAAGTTCTAACTGGTTAAGTCTTTTGACATTGAATATCTTTAAGGGGTTCATCCAAGTTTTGATCATTCGATAAGTCCAGAGGTACGCGTCTTAGTATGCCCTTGCGAGAAATAGAAGAGGGGGTATAAAAGTGATGAGATTTTTTTCTCAAAGCTGCGGATGAGAAACAAGAGCATAGTTTTAGTTTTGAGAAAGATCACTTCTAGAATCTTATCTTCCATTAGCGTACTCACTATCTTTCCAACCGTGATTGGATGTAACGAGGAACCCGGATTGGTTATTCTTTGGACGTTGAAGGTCTTCCTTGATTGTCTTCTGAATATGAGTTACTTAGAATCTCATCTGAGATTTCCAACTATCACTTTTACCTTGCGATTAATGAATGAAAGTACAGATAATGATAAGGCTTCCATATCGCCCGAAGAGCGACTTACCGAGGATTCATTAATCAAAGATTCGAGAGCAGCCTCCATCCGTTGTACCGGACTCGTAAATAGCTAACTATTTTCAATTATAACTAAAAAACTAAGCTTCGGAGAAAATTTTGTAAAATGAAAAATCGTCTCAGAATTCGCTCAAGAATATGACATTTCAAGGACATCAGGTTGTTTTGAATCACCCTATATATATGCAAATATAAAATTTACAAAAAGTGGGTGCTTGTTAGTCTTGTTGCATTACTGTTTTCTGTCACAAGAGGCCAGAAAGCATTTTTGGATCAAATCGCGGGCAGAGCGATAAGCTTCGGCTCCGATCGCTATCAATATTTTCTGTATCATCGACATAATAGAAGAACAAGAATAGTGTGATTGTCAATCTTTTTTAGCCTTCCTCTCTGAGATGTGTCCGCGCGAGCAATGCAATGGTGTTTGTACGTGTATAGGGACATACATCTCTACATAAAGACTGAGAATTTATTTCTCAACGTTAGTAATCCTGAAACGGGAATTTCGCATTATCACCACGCGGGGTCTCCAATATCAATTCGGATTGTTTGCCCGTCACTTTTGTCGACAGCTCCGTAGCTTACTAAGACTAAAATAGTCTAACATTAAGGTACTTTATAATATTCTTGAAACGTTTAGATATAGGAGGAACATATCGAACCGTAAAATAAGAAAGTCTTCTCATTAGTTTTGTCATTAAAGTTTTTTTTATTAATACTTAAGTTCAAAAATAAAGTTTTAAGGCGATTGTGAAAAGTTCCGAAAAATGAACCCTAATGGATAGCAATTATCTAATAGGATTCTAATGATTATTTAAAATTTTTTTGAATAGAATTGCGTATGTGAAAGGAAAAAGGCTCTATCAACTAAACATGACCGTGCCCTTCTTTTAGCAAAGAGGATTCTGAAATATGAAGTTGAGTCCCTGAGAAAGTTGGTTTGTGGAACCAGTCAAGAATTAGACAATTATTATTTAAAATAATAGTAACGTCAAAAAAATTTAGTTTATTTCTTTCACTTATTTCCATCGTAAATTGCAATCTAGGGTGGAAAGGATAAAAAATGTTTAAAGTTTAATCGTAAAATGAAGAAGAAGAACTAAGGGCGACATTGTCCACATACATAATATAAAAGGGGAAGTAAACATCAATGTGCTCAAATGCTCTTTCTTCCAAGTCCTGTAAAACGATATCCGCTATAATAAGAGAGAACTGTGAACCTATGGGCCGAAAGTTTGTTGTTATACCATTAAATGTAAAAAAAGTTGAATTAAGTATAAATTTTATTGCTAAAATGAATTCTCAGGTTTAAGGATATTGCAATTGCCCGAGATATGATTCCTTCTTTTACAAACGCTATATACCTATTGTCAGTTCAATAGGTACATATTAGTGAAGAGAGGTAACATCTAAAGAAATTAAACTAAAATTATCATTAATGAATGTGTCAAAGAATTTTTTAACCATTGGAAACTATTAGAAATATGATTATGAACTGTTGGAAAACTTTTGAACATAATTCGGTGAAGGTGAAAGGCTAATATAACAGGATATTCAAAAAGGAGAGACTATGATTGAAAGGATAATTTAGCTTGTGCATCTTTGGAAGCCATAAGCCCTCGGCAAAACACTCACTACAATATAAAGATCTATAAGTAGTAGCTGAAATGAAACTAGAGTTCTTTCATTTATTCAGCATGTCACACAAACTAATTGTAAGTTTCTTAGTAGGATCTTTTGTAAGAATATTATAGGTATCCTTATCATTAAAAATATTTTTCATTTTTTTACATATTTATTTTTATCCAACGCGACTGTAACATTATCTTTATCAGCTCTTGTAAGAATTAGATTCGGATTGTTATTAAGAAATTTTTTTTGTGGTAGACGCTAACTTTGTTAAAAGTTAGATTTTAAATCACAGTTGGAGGATGAGTAAAAAGGAAGTTTGATAATAATGTGTGTCGAGGCATTTCTAATGGCAATTTGTGTTTTGATCGGAAGGATTTTTAGATTGTTGTCAATATTCTTAATGAATTCTAATTTTAATTTAACCAAGTTAGTGACTGGTAAGCTAAAATTTTTACTATTAATTTTTACCTATATAGAGGAGTGACTTTAAATATCTTTGGGGATAGAAGTAGATGACAAGTTGACAAATCATTTGTCTCTAATGTGTGAAATATATTGCTGAGAGTCAACAAAGGAGTTAGAGTCACTCTAATCTCAATTTCGTTAACCTAAGTGAGAGGCTTGGGAAAGCTGCTGCTTGCACTGTTCAAACGCACGCTCAGTTTCAGGTGTCCACACAGCCGGTCATTTATCTCGTTTAGTGGATCCGGCCGTAAGAGCATGGAGAGGTGCCTGGGTGGCCGCGGCATTCTTGATAAATCTCCTGTAGAAATTTATTAGGCCGAGAAATCGACAGAGCTCCATGATAGTTTTGGGTTTTGGATAATTAATTATTGCAGCTACTCTCGATCCTTGAGTGCAGTGATGCCATCTCTGTTGATAGTGTGACCTAGGTACTTTACTTCCTCTGCACCAACTGTACACTTTGCTACGTTGATAGACAGGCCATGTTCTTGTAGTCTTGTCAAAACCTCGCGGAGGTGCACTTCGTGGAGTTCAGGCGAGGCTGATACGATGAGTATGTCATCTGTATAACAGAAGGCATAATTTAAGCCTCTAAGAACTGCGTTCATTAACCGTTGAAAACTTTGCGCCCCGTTGCATAAGTCGAAAGTCATCCTTTTAAATTGAATAAGGCCGAATGGCGTTATAACTGCGGTTTTCTGTTGATGCTGTGCGATGCGGTGCGATAGGAATTTGATGGTAAGTTTTAGTTAAATCGAGGACTGTGAAAATGGAACAACCTCGGAGTCGGTGTGAAAAGTCTTGGATATGAGGAATTGGGTGTCTCTCTGGCACCGTGTTATCCTATTCAGGCGACAATAATCGCCGCAAGGTCGCCATGTGCCATTCTTCTTGCGATGCATATGGAGCGGGCTCGCCCAAGGGCTAGACGATGGTTAACAAATATCTGCAGCCATAAGTTGCTCGAATTCTGCTTTTGCTGCTTGTTCGCGAACCGGTGATAAACGGCGAGCTCGTTCTGCAACCGCATGCCCTCTCGTGATAATATGATGCTGAATTGTGTGCTTGAGTTCTTGAACGTTGGCGGGTTTTGACGGCGATGAATTCTTGGAGAATTTTCTTGTATAGGTTATCCACTGCTGACAATGATGGCGTGAGACATACAGAGAGACTGCTTGTTACTCCCAGTTTAAGTCTTTGCTGTAATTGTATTATAATACATATCAATTATAACTTAATTCAAATTTATCAATAAAACCGAAAAAATATTTATTTTTAATAAAAAATTTTATACATTTACAAGCACTAATTAAGAAAGGAAACCATTTGTTTAGAAATTGTTGGATATATTTTATTTATTCATTTATCTGTTTGCGTAAATAATTATATTAAAAACAACTAATATTGTTCGCGTGCGGACGTTCTGAATTTTGTCACGGCGAACTGAACTCAGAGAGATTGCCGATCGCGAGAGAGAGTTGAATTTGGAGAGACAGGATTGAAAGCTCGGAAAAACTGAGGAGCGAGAAGGATAGCGAATGCTATTGTGCCTCAGCTTTGTGGTCGAGGTTTGGAGATGGCGGCAGAAAGTCAGACGGGAGTGAGTGAGAGAGAGAATGATCGAAGAAATCGGAAATTGAAGTTGAACGAAATGCGATGTTAGAAGCGATCCGTTATTAAAGTCTTTATTTCGATGATGATAAGATGCAGTCGCGTTGAATACAATAACGACGTCAAGGTTTGAAGTGTCTGATCCTCTTAATTTTACATCGAATTTTAACGTTCGGATTAATCACACTCGCAATTCTTCAACACGCTCCGATCGCAATACAGATAATTAGCTTGTCGCCGTGCTCGCACTTGAATTCGAGTTACCAGCTATTGAATGATCGATTATACGCTCGACAAAAGACGATCGCGGCCTCGGTATTTATAGCTCTTCGGAGAAACGTCTCGAATCTTCGAAGAACGGAGAAGGGGAATCTCCGGCTCCGGGTAAACGCTGAATATTTCGATGAATATCGAAACGGTTGTCTTTTGATTACCGACGAGACGTAAATACAAAGAGGAGCAAATATATCGATTGTTATTGAGTGCGTATTTGCTGATTGTCTCTGTTGTAAAGGCAGCATGGCTACGAGAATTTATGACTTTATTATTCTTGAATTTAGCATCGGTAAATTGATCGTTCGCGATTTGAACATGAGTAAATTTATTCTTAACTTTAACAAATATATTTTTGATTTTACGAAATATATTTCTTGTATTTGGTACACATAGTACACACATAAATAGGTAAATAATATAAATTTAACAATTTATAAATGATAGTTTAGTTTTTAATTTTTGTGAAAAAAGCATCTCTATAATGAATTTACGTGGTGTGACAAAATAAAGTTCGGTGAATGTTACTAAAGAACGAACAAAAGTTAATTTTCATACAAATGACCTTTATTGTCTTTCAAAGTGGTCTCCTCCAGACAACATACCTTTGACAGTGCTCGTAAAGCTTGCGGAAGCTCTTGGAAAATTCGTCTTTGGAAATCGCTTTAAGTACTGTTGTCATACGATTCTGAATATCCGAAATGTTTGCAAATTGAGTTCCTTTTATCGCGTCTTCCAATTCAGGGAATAAAAAGAAGTCTGCGGGTGCAAGATCTGGAGAGTAGGGAGGATGATTCAAAACAGTAACACCTCGCTGACACAAGAACTGCACAATAACCGCTGAATGAGCAGGCGCATTGTCGTGAAGCAGAAACCAATTTGCAGCCTTGTGAAACTGTGGCCATACGCCACAGATCTTGCTCCCGCAGACTTCTTTTTATTCTCTAAATTGAAAGAGGCGATAAAAGGAACTCGATTTGCAGACATTTCGAACATTCAAAATCGTGTGACAACAGTACTTAAAGCGATTTCCAAAGATGAATTTTCCAAAAGTTTTTGCAAGCTTTACGAGCACTGTTAAAGGCGTGTTGTCTCGGGGGGAGACTACTTTAAAAGACAATAAAGGTCATTTGTATGAAAACTAACTGGTGTTCGTTCTTTAGTAACATTCACCGAACTTTATTGTCACACCACGTATATAACCTGTAGTTAATGTCTATTATTCATCCATCAAAGCTCCATGAAATATCTATGATTACTCTATATGACATCCATATGACATCTATGAATACGTCTAATGGATGTCGAATGGAAGTAAGAAATGCGGAACTGTGGATATCTAGTAGACGTCTATAGGAGATTACATGGACGTCTAATAGAGGTTTCGAATCTCCATGATGGACGTCTACTGGACATCCATTAGAGGTTTTTGTTCCGTGTGGGATGTTATGTCTAATGCATTTGCGCGCAGAAAGTCACAGTTTTCAATCTGTTTCTAATGACCGTTTTGCGGTATTTGATCCAAAATTTCAGCAAACTAACAGCATGATATTGAAATTTTAAATAGTGAACCTTATCTCAACAAACGTTTAATCTCTAAAATATTCTTTATTACAAAATAAAATACAGCTTGAATCTACGATCCGAGATGGACACTGAATGCTTACATCATATCTATGTGACAGCTATTAATAAACTAAAGTGCGTGCGCGCTTTAAATTTCGTGCCTATTAAAATTGTACACAACTCTCCGTACTTAATATCTTTGATGTAATATTTCGCATTCTATTTTTCGAAAAATACGTTTATCTCTCGAAGCTTCATCAAAACGTTGCTCGTGCCAGCATTGTTTGTTTGTTTGCGTGCTTTCTAATTTACTATATAATTTATTTATTTCTGCATTTGACTATAACTATAAATATCGAGCGGTTTTTTTGCGTTATGTGTATCATCCATTCGTAAGTTTTTGTATTGCGTCTCTGGTTTGTGTTGGTCCGTGTTTTTTCTTTTTAAGTCCTGTAATTGCTTGTTTGCTTTTGCAATAAAGGACATGTGCAATAGATTTGCGTCGACTCCGTTATGTACCTTCAGGTCCAACTTTTAATGACACATCGTTATGTACCTTCAGGTCCAACTTTGAATGGACACATCCTAGAGATGACGGATGCGAGTTTTAAGGTTATGCGTTTCTATTACCATTTGTGATGACATGAGGAAATTTGTTCGATAATTTGTAATAACGACACCTTATATATTTTTGTATACTCAATTTATTTTCTTGACTGCGCTGTAATTTTATTATGTAATTCTATCTATAGTTTTCTGTTGTATATGAGTTAAGTAAAAATAAATATACTTCTTGTGCGTCTACTTGGAGAACACATCGTTAATTCTCTTAAGCCTCACGAGAGGGCGTTCTTTATGTTCTTGTATGTTCAATACATAGAGCTTATACTAATGGAGAGGCCTTGCCTATATGCCAACCATAGGCAAGTTTGTGCGAGGAGGATAAACAGAGAGGTGGATATATTCTGTCTCAACTGTGCCCCCCTCCCCCCTCACCGTGAGCAGTAATGCCAGAACGAGGTCTCGACTCACCGGCTCCGGCAGTGGAGGGGATAACGCACACAAGCGCGAACCGCGTACATGTGCGCTCTGCGCTTCGGCCAGCTACCTACGGCCACAGTTGAGACAGAAAAATATATCTCTCTCTGTCGATCCTCCTTGCACGCGCCATGGCCCCTCCATTAGTATAAGCTCTATGGTTCAATATGACTGCCTTTCCTTTTCTAATAAAAAAGTACCGTTATCTGTTTCTTTATACAATCTACTAATAAAACCCCGTAAATAAGTAGGAAAAGAATACAAAAAGTGGTGTCAGAAGTGCGCGAATGCACATTTAAAGAAGAGAAAAAGATCGACACAATGATTACGGAGTAAGCAAGTGAAACGTGCCTTGTGAATCCGTACCAACAAACTTTAAGCTTAGTAAAAAGAAAATGGAGATACCAACAGAATTATTACAAGCGATGTATGTGTGTGTGTGTGTGTGGGTGAAATGTTTGCTAATGCGATACGGTTGTTTACAGCAAATGCCGCTGAAATTTCGACGCCACATTCGAAACCACCACCTTTTTCAGTAGGTCAATATCATCCAATCGAAGATTATTTCAACCGATTTGACTGGGCACTTCAGTTAAGAAAAATTCCAGAAGAACAATATGCTAGCTATGCACGTTTGTATATGGAGGCAGAACTAAATAATGCGCTTAAATTTTTAGTTAGTCCGCGTCTATTCGAACAGCTCCCCTATAATGTATTACGGAAGACGCTCATTAGTCATTTTGACCACGCGGAAAGTATCAAATTCCGACGGATTGCACAGCAAAAAAAGGAAACCATCGTTAACTTTGCTCTACGTCTAAAGCAAGGTGCCGCACACTATGAATATGGGGACTTAGTCGACAAAATGCTGATCTAACAATTCTTGCACGGCCTTGAGTCTCGTGAGATGTGCGATGAAATAATCGCAAATAAACCGGAAACGTTCACCGAGGCGTATGAGGTCACATACACACTCGAAGCGACGCAAAACACAAACAAGGAAGTCAAGGTCGCTGGACCTACAAGCACAATAGAAGCTACACATAAACTAAGTTATGCACGTCCACAAGCGAAAAAAGCCAAAAAGCAAGTACGTCTCAGATCCTCATTACGTGGTAAGAGGCTTCAACATGATCTCCATCGCACAACGTAGAAAGACGGCGATTACTAGTTATGCAACGAGTGTAGAGGACAACATATGCGTAAAGTATGCCAATTTCACAATTCAAATGCTACAATTCTGGAAAAAAAGGACATATTGCAAAAGTCTGTCACTCCAAGAAGCCAACACAAACTACCGATCGGTTCGCAGACGTAGCACAACCAGCAGAGAAAGTCAATATCCTACACAGCCTCAGTAGTCATCTTTATTGAGTCCCCTAGGGGTTTTCAAGGCGCTTTTAAGGAGCAGTCCCGAATTTACAAATAAATAACTTCCATTTCCTCACGCGGCCTGGCCATATGCGACCCTTACATACTCGCACCTCCCACCCTCGACTCCCGTCCCTTTTCCCCTATCACTCCTAAACCTCCCCCTTACACCCTCCTTCGTTCCCGTACAATTCTCTTCTTTCCTCTTTCCTCCATCCCCCTAGTTTCTTCATCCTTCTTCTCTTCCTCTTCCTTGCCTTCTGTCAAAACCAAGTCCTCTCTCTTTCCGCTTACTCCTTTTCCTTCCTTCTTTCTCCTTCCTAGCATGACTTAGTTCGGCAGGTTCTCTATAACACGTAAACAGACTCCGAGAAACTTTTCCTCTCTTTCTTTGACCCTCTCCTTCTCCTTCGTCCCTACAACACCAAACCCGCCTTAGAACTCCTTGCACTCTCTCCAACTCTCTGTCTCTTCATCCCATTTCCATTCACTTCCATCTATCCATAATCTCCTATTATTATACTCTACCCTTTTTCCCCTGTTTCTTTCCAACCTCGCCCTTTCCCTAATCCTCCACTTTATTTTCCTTTCCTCCCTCGTTAAATCTTCATCTACGCTCATCCTCCATCTTCTTCCTCGCTCTCCCCTTCTTTCCAAAACTTCGTCCCTGTCCTCCTCTTTATCCAATACCCCTAGCAGAATACTTTTCCCATCGTCCCCCATTCTCTCTTCTACACCCCTTAAAGCTACCTTCCTTTCCAACATCCTCTCTAAAAGCACCCTCAGGCATAGACACCTTTCCTCAAAATTATCCCCCTATATCCCCCTCCATACCAAGTTTCTTCTTCTTCTCTCCCTTCTCACCTGTTCTTCTCTTCTCTCTCTAGCCTTCCTCTCTCTCACTCTCTCCTCCTCTCTTCTCTTTTCCTTATCCATTCTATCTTTCACCTTTTTCCAAATCCCCCTTACCTCCTCCCCCTCCTCTTCCTCTTTTTCCACACATTTCCACCAACTACCCTCTTTTTCACCCTCTTCCTCAACCCTGTCTCGTATCTTCCCATATTCCTCCCCCCTCAATCTCTCCTCCTTTTCCCTCCTACTCTTCTTCTCTCTTCTTCCTCGCCCTTTTCCCTAACCTCCTGTCTCTTCTTACTCCTTACTCCTTACTTCCCACCCCATCCCTTCACCCTCTCCTCTCCAAACTTCCCTCCTTCCCTCCGTCCCGCCACCCTTCACATCCTTGCCCCCGTTCCTCCTCTCCTTTCTTAAACCCTCCATCACTCCCTCTTCCCTCGTCCCCTCTTTCCTTTCTCCTCCATCCTTGCCCTCTTCCGTCTTATTCTCCCTTGCGCCTTCCCCCACCTTTTTCCCATCCATCTTGTCGCACGCCACCTCATTCTCCTCCCTCTCCCCCTCACTACCACCGGCCTTCTCTTCTCTCCCTTCACCCTTCTTCTTCCTCTCAGCACCTTCTTTCTTCCTCTCCATTTCCTCGTTCTCCGCGTCTGTACCCACGGCCTCTTTCTCTGACGACGCTTCCTCTCCCTCGCTCTCTAACCTGTCATCTTCCTTCTTCTCTCCTTTCCGCGCTCTCCATCCTCTCTCTCTCTCTCTCAATAGCCTTAGTTCCCTCTCAATTCCTCTCATGCCTTCTCAATCCCGCTCATGCCTTTCCTTATTCCTCTCAGCTCCTTTAGCCATTCCTCTTCTCAGTCCATTCTCTCACTACTTTCACTTCGCCAACAATTCTCAGGAGCAACGTTCTCCATGCTCTACTGCGTATTACTACCACCCGCCGCAACACGTGCTCGCGCACATGGCCCACCGGCTTTCCTGTGTCGCCATTACCTGTTGCCCCAGCACCTCATTCTGCCGCCGGCCGATAAACGAACTTCTCCGTCAGTTCCTTCCTTACCGACCATCTCGCTCCTCAGTTACCTCGTCTCCAACCGTCTTCTCCGTCGCCACCATCTCCCTCTTTCTTTCCTTGCTCCGACTTCTCCCCGGTCTTGTAAAACAGCCTCCTTTTCTCACAAAATTCTTCTCACCTCCTGCATTCTTGCCGCCTCCTCCATTTCCCCTGCGACCTCTCACCCTCTTCTCTCGCCTCTACCATTCACACCATTCTCACTTTCCTTCGAACCGTTATTTTCTCCACCAAACCATCACCACACCAAAACCACGTCACCTTACTCCGGCCGCCATATTCTCCCATCCTACACAGCCTCAGTAAGATCTGCGAAATTAATATAGTGCAAATTGAGAATTACAGTCTTAAAATTGAGCTTGACACTGGAGCGCCATGTGGTATTATCAACAAGAAAACACTACAGATAATTAAGCCAAATTATTTCTTGCATGAAATCGACAGGCAGTTTGCGAGTTACATGGGACACCGCATCAACTGTATCAGTCGTCTGCCAGTTGACGTCACACTCGGCTCAACAACGCGGAAACTTAATCTATATGTAGTCAATGGCGATTTTGATATACTTTTTTGGACAAGAATGGATTGAACAGTTCGTTTATGAAATAAACTTCGCTACGTTCTTCTCTAATATGAATCAAGTACATACGTTGGCAACCATTGCACGCATAACTCCGGAAGAACAAGTGCAATTAAATCAATTATTGACTCGATACAAAGATATCTTTAGTGAGGTAGCTGGTAAACTCACAGGACCATCCGCTACGGTACATTTAAAACCAAGAATGATTTTGCGCGAGCACGCGAAGTATCTTTAGCACTAAGAGATGCATGTGCTAAAGAGATAGATGTGAAGATTGCTTCAGGGTTTTATAAAAGAGTCGACCACTTCGAATGAGCTTCGACAACGCATGTCGTAACAAAGAAGAATGGCAAGATACACATCACGGGTAACTACAAACCAACTTTAAATCCTCACATAATTAATGACGAATACCCGATACCGAGAGCGGAGCCTCTCTTCAACCGCATGAAGAATGCTACTCTCTTCTGCCATTTGAACGCATACACGCATCTACCAATCGATGAAGAGTTCCGTCATGTACTGACACTCAACGCACGGATTGATCCATCCAACACGTGCAGTGTATGGAGCTGCGAATATCCCAGCAATCTGGCAACATCGGATGGAAACTGTACTAAATCTTTCTAATATGTTAAATTTTTTGATGATGTCCTTGTCTTTGCAGAAAACTTTGTAATCTGATATCAGCACTTGACCTAACTCTGTAACGAATGGTGTCAGATGGACATAAACTCAATCATGCAAAATGTGTCTTTGCTACATTAACTTTCGAATTCTTAGGACACAAGATAGACGGTTATGGTCTCCACAAGTCAGACAAAGTCATTGAAGCAATCCGCGATGCACCAATGCCATCGACACTAGAAGAGTTATAACTGTTTTTGGGTAAAGCAACTTACTACAACGTCTTTATTTCAGATCTATCAACGAGAAATCGTCCACTTTAAGACATGCTTCTCGTCGAACCATTTGCATGGACACCAGTTGCAGAAGCGGCGTATAATGACAAAAAATGCTTTGATCTCACCACAAGTTCTCATGCCATACGACCTATCACTATCGTTACTATTGGCAACGGATGCAAGCAAAACTGAGTTAGGTGATATTCTGTCGGCTGAGCAACGGACAGAAACGTTCAATCGCTTATGCAAGCCATACAATGAGTGCCACCGAGCAGCGTTACCCGCAGATCGATAAAGAAGTACTGGCCATAGTCTAGGCCGTACAGTTCATTATCTGTACACACGTCATTTCACGCTCATTACAGACCATAAGCCTCTCACACAGATTCTGCATCCAACTAAATCACTCCCATTGTTGTGTATCAGTCGCATGGCCAACTACGCAGATTACCCCTCACACTTCCGATTACGATGTTATATTCAAGTCTACCAAAGCAAACGTGAACGCTGATTACTGCTCTCGTGCGTCATTGCCGACAATGATCAATGATGTTTAGAAGATCACTATCGAAGAAGAAAAGGAGGTGGAGTATGACAAATTTGATAAATTTGCGTTGTATCAAATCAAGCAATTTTTTAATCCGCGCCGAAACCATTGCCCGAAAAACACGGAAAGATCCGCAACTGAGCAAGAGCATCCAACTTTTAGAAACGAATCAGAATCTTACCTGCCACGGATACAAAGTGCCAGAAGTCTACTACACTTTAACAGCCAATTGTCTGCTCCTGGAGCACCGAGTTGTCATCCCGCCTATATTTAGACAACCGATCATCGATGATCTACATGCAGCACATGTTGGCATTGTAAAAATGAAAGGTGTGGCTCGCTCATTCGTTTTCTGGTTAGGTATTGACAAAAATATCAAGCGCATTGCCAAAACATGCAAGGAATACGCTAAACATGCGCATACGCCACCAAAGTTTCGCAACCATCATTGGGAATATCCCAAGGGTCCATGGGAACGTGTCTATAGCGATTATGCTGGCCCAGTCGCTGGTATGATGCTGCTAGTAATCGACGCATACAGTAAATGCCTCGAGGTAAAAGTTACCAGTTCAACGACATCTGCCTCAACAATCGCAATTCTCGACGAACTATTCGCAACTTATGGCACCCCAGTTACAATAGTCTCTGAAAATGGCACCCAATTCACGGCTACTGAATTCAAAGACTTCTTACAAACTAACGGTGTAAAGTATCACAAACTTACGGCCCCTTATCATCCATCAACTAACGGACAAGCCGAACGATACCTCCAAACAGTCAAGATGCTCTGAAAGTAATGTCAACCACACATGAGAATCATTACAACAGAAACTAAATAAGTTCCTACGGCAATATTGGAAAGCACCGCACACCACTACAGGACAACCTCCCCTGTTCCCAGGACATAATATACGTACTCGCCTTGATCTCGTCCGACCCGATGATACGCATACAAACATTACATACAAACATTACACAGAAACAACAGGCTGAATTCGATTCTTTGTTCCGCAAGTTTAAACCTGCACAAGCTGTTTACTTCTTCTCAGATAACCAACGCATGGACAAATGGATTCTGGGCACAATTGTCACTCGGAGATCTTCACTACGAGATCGACAACTTTGGCAAATATTTTAAACGACACGTAGACAGATACGAGCACGTCAAGAAGACCAAGACACTCAGCAGGTCGCCGACTCTGAGCAGCTACCAGTTGAAAATAACGACGCAATCGAGTTATCACGGAGAGTCCGATTCTATAGGGAACGCCCAACACCAGTAACCCCACCGTCAATTGCACCAATTCCATTACAGCAACTAGCAACTCCGCCACGGAGTGCTCCTTCGACTCCAGCGGAGTTCACTACAACAATCGACTATTTTGTCATCGAGTACGCCTTCGGTACGAAGTCCACCACAGATCCAATCAACCGTATCTCCACGCATGTCGCGGCGATCCACACGCCGTCGTCACCCCAATCACCCCACAATTACCCCAAAGATACTCACACTGCTAAATGGAACGCTTATGCTTTTCAGCATTGAACTAATATATCTTTCTTTTGTCAGTTATGAACTCTCTAAAGAAGGGAGGAAATGTTGTATATGAGTTAAATAAACACACAAAGAACACACTTCTTGTGCGTCTAATTGGAGAACACACCGTTAATTCTCTTGAGCCTCACGAGAGGGCGTTCTGTATGTTCTTGTATGTTCAATATGGCTGCCTTTTAATAAAGAAGTACCGTTATCTTTTTCTCTGTACAATCTACTAACAAAACTCCGTAAATAAGTAGGAAAAGAATGCAAAATTTTCTTTTTTATCATTGTGCTGAAGAGGGTCCAAAGAAGGGATCGAAACATTCGCACTTACGTCTATTTGTAACTTCCACTAGTTTATAATAAATTCATGTGCACCTTAATTACCGCACTGGCTCTTATTGCCATTCTTACTATTGTTTTTATAAATTAAAAATGTTCAAAACTGTGGTTAGAAATTATTTTTATCGATATTTCCATAATAATAAAAAATTATGCATGTGATAAAAATTTATATTTTAAATAATAAGAGAGGTATTTAAAATTTAGTGGAAAACAAAGAAAAATGTAAATAAATTTCTTGTCTTACAAGATGTGTACGATATTAGAAGAAAGTATTTTTAGCGCATATATACTCAGTAAACACTGTTTGTTGCAATAATTTAACATGGTAGTTATATAACAATAAAATGAGAAGCCTTCATTTGCGCACAGTACAATTGCACACGTTGCAATTGCACACCGTGCTATTAGACACATGAAGTTGCGCACAGTTCATTTGCGCACAGTTCTTTTGCGCACAGTTCTTTTACACAGTTCTTTTATTTAACTAAATAATTAGAATAATTAGGTAAAAATACACACACACACGGGGGGGTGCAAGGGGGGCCTTCGGCCCCCCCTCCCGCACCCACCCCGTCGGTAGGGGTGCCTTAAGAACGTGTGCGCAAATGAACTGTGGGCAAATGAATTGTGCGCAAAAGAACTGTGCGCAACTTCATGTGTCTAATAGCACGGTGTGCAATTGCAACGTGTCCAATTGTACTGTGCGCAATTGAGCCTCTCCCCAATAATATAACATATAATATAACGTAAATTATCTATATGACATAAAACTGTCAACAATATATCATATTGTTGCGCCTGCGAATCGATCTTGCAGTTTGCCCTCGCATTTACTCGTCATTTACTCACAAGCACTTGCGCCGGAAATAACAACGCTGTTTTAGAAAAGGAACTCAATAACTTTAATAATAACTAAGAACACAAAACGAAACATAGAATAGAGACATATTGCAATAATTGTAGCCGTTGGAAAGATGCGTTTACACGGTAAGTGACAGCAAGGTCCGTAAATGAAGGAGGATTAGGGAAGGTCTTCGTACTCACGTCACGACATTTGGCACCAAAATGGCGGCCGCTATGTTACAGCTGTTCAAACTATAATAATTTCTTTGCCGGAACCAAAGAATATAGACGAGTATAGAAGCACGGATACTGTATATTGAGCCGGTACATGAAAATTAATTACAAGTCAGATCGTTAGATGGCGACACTCAATAGCTGATTGTGAATCGTATACTTTGCCGGATGTTCATTTATCTCATTGATATATCGATCCATCGTGTGTGTGTGTGTGTATGTGTGTGAGTGCATGCGGTATGTGTATAGTGTATGAATGTGTGTATGAACGCTATGAGAAGTAAAACAAGGCATTCTGCATATTTTGTGATTTTTTTTACAATAAAAAATGTAATAAAAAGTAATATAATAAAGAATTAAAATTGTATTACGTATAATAATTTTGATTATTAAAGTATTTTATAATACAGAAGAATTTTCACAAAACAAAATAATAATAAAAACAAAAAAGATCAATGTAAAATAAATTTAATAGATAAAACATCAACAAATATATATTAGTTCTTTGTGCTAATTATAATTAATAGCTAGAAAATGTAAATAAACAATGTAATATATAAGACAAGATTATAATTAAAAGTATAAAAAATATTTAAGAAAATTACAAGTTTTGAAAAATTGTTCCGCTGATTAATATAGTTTATTCTTTATTACATTTAAACATGTTGTTTAGGACTATTAATGATATATTCAAGAAGATAAGAATTTCCATGATGGTATAGATTATAATAATAGATTATAAGGAGATATATATAAATATTTATTTCTTACCCACTCTTTGCTAATGACAACTAATATTTTATCTATACATTTGTAATACGAATTTAAATATATGTAATATAATATATATATATATATATATATATATATATATAATATTAATGCACAATATATATGTAATGTAATATTGCAAAAGATATAATAATTTGTGAGAAGATAGATATGGATATTTCTCTTGTAACATTATATAAGAAGTAATGAATTTTATTTAGAACTTTTTAATAAGTATTTTTAAGCTTTTTAATATTATTGATCGTGTTATATGAATAACAAAATAAAGTAATATAAGTTATCATTACTCAATGGAAACCGCGAGAAGGTGGTGGGTGTCTTCCATCGGGAAAGGATATTGGAAATGACAGGATTAATGGGTATAGGATAAAAGGAGGGGATTATGCTATAAGCGAGCTTTTACTGACAATTGGAACTAATGATGGATAAATATACGAATAATACACAAGGATAGCGGATGAAATAAAATATTTAAAGTAATAACGCGGATGAAATAAAATATTTAAAGTAATAACGCGGATGAAGCAAATATTTAAAATAATAGCGAACGAAGCAAAATTTATAAAGCAATATTAAGATAAAACAAGATGAAGCAAAATATGCAAAGCAATAGCAAATAGAGCATATTAATTACATTAAAACAGAATATAAACAGTATCAATGATGTAAAACTTTAAATAATTTTTTATGTTTTCTCGGAGCTGCAGAATTAATGGTTCTTTTTCTATTATTTTTATCTCTATAATCACGCGAAATCCATTTTAGATTATAAAAAATGTGTACCCGAACAAAAAAAGCTATAATATATTCGCGATGATGAGAACAATTACTATCAGTAGTCCAAAAATCAAAATGATTTCTAATCAACGTATCAGTAATAGATTTGCGGAGATGTGCTGCAATTCCTATTTTGTGACTATGTAATTTAAATTCTTCATTAAAAATTTTATATGCGGATGTTATTGCAGAATAAAACTCATCGGATGGTGCTCGGAGATTACCAAGTTCACTTTCATTACTATTACGATAGGCTTTCCAAAATATTAATAATTCATTGGTTACTTCCAGGTTTTTATGATCTTTTAATGAAGCAAGACAGTAGGAACAATTAAATTTTGTTAAACATTTATGTGCCAAGTAACCACTCACATATCTAATAGAACAATCTTCTAAAGTTGTTATAGAAAAAAATATCATTATTTTCGATACAGATGCTGTCTTGCAAGTTTACATTTGCCGATTCGAATCTTATTGAATCTTCGCTATCAACCCACATTTCAATATCTTTACTAACAGATGCATCATCTTGATATTCAAAATTCGGAGTAGCTAATAATAATGAATTTGTATCGTCTATTTCACAGTTAGTGCCTATAGGAGGCTTCATTAGATTAGCTGTCATGGCATATTGTAAATTTCTACGAAACTTCATCGCAGATGGATTATCGTTATGTCCGGAACGATATCGAAGGATAGCAAAAAGATTTTCTAATGGATCCTGATTCAAGTGACATGTAATAAGATATAATGAATTTTCTTCGCGCATAGATTCCCAAAGCATTAATATACTATTGATGGTTAATTTTAATCCCGCAAAGCAAGGAAGTGAATTACCCGAAACTGTATGCCATTCATTTAACCACGAGTAACATTTTCTTAAAAAACTTTCTATTTGTGGCTGCTTCTCAGATAATGCACATTTATAAGGATTCGAATCGTACGCTCGACGGCTATTCAAACAATCGAAAAGATCATTCATTCTTTTTATGAAATTCGCAGTTGCCTCACAAGCAGGATGTTTTAAAGTATCTGTAATTTTACCTATATTTAATGCGGCCGATACGGTTGCGCTAAAAACTTGAGTAGCTAAGCTAACGGACATACGTTCAAAATTATTTGGATTTACATGGCGATCAGTTAATTTGGGTGCTGCTCTACATAAACTATTCCGTTCAATTTCTCGAAGTTCGCGTATGGCGTTCCACGAAATAATTTTTCCTTTAATAATAAAATCTTGTTTTAAAAGATTGTTTCGAATATTCTTAATAAGATGCGGCACATCGTAATTAAAAAAGATTTTATATCCTTCCAACTCGAAATATGGGCGTTCTTCTGAAATATTTAAATATCCAATAGCTTTCTGATTTGTTGGTCCTTGATCACATACCATACTTTTCAATATAAGTCCTGTCTTAAATATTGACTCTATTATTTTTGTGATAAGAATACTTAAATCGCGTCCATGAACGTTTCCATGTGAAATAAAATAAGCTATAGGTTGTTTCCACGAACATTTCAAACCTCGAAGCAGAAAACAAAGAGCATGTTTAGCAAAATTATTCGTTCTACCTAGATCTCCCAAATCTTGATATCCTTCTACAAGATCTTCTTTCGAATTATACTGAAGAATGGCTTTAATACTCATTTCGTCCCACATTAAAACGCATTCCTTTTCAAAATTAGTCATATTCTCAGCCTTCATAGCTATTTTATGCATTATTTGTGGATTTATTCCGGGTTTGAGCTGAAGGTCATTAATCCATTCACGAATTAATGTTATGCAAGGCAATGCGAATTTTTTTATAGTTCTCAAAAAAATATAAGCTTTTGGAGATTTATAATATAAGGATAAAGCAAATTCTTTTTCGTCCTGCGTCCATTTTTGTTTTTTAAAATGATTTAATTGCATTTTCAAAAAAAATAATTGATTTTGATTTAAATATTTAGCAATATAATGCAAAATGTCATGCATGGATATTTTTCGTTGTGGGTTGATGGCATTCATTCTTTTAATTTTTCGATTTTTTAAAATTAATTGCCGACGTAAGTTTCTTATTTGATTATTTAAACGTTTCTCTTTAATTGTACGAAGTGTAAATCTCCTTACACAATGAGTTGAAATATTTCTCTGAGTTGATACGTTTTCTTTTGTAATTACGGTTTCAGACGCTGCTAAAGATTTATTTTGATTGAAAGAATCTGATGTCTGTGATGTTATTAGTTCCTCTATTTCATCTCTAAAATTTTCAACAATCTCCGAGTTTACATTATTATTTTCATTTACATCAATTGGTACTGCTGTACTTATAAGCTGTACTTATCATCTTACCAGATTTAAAAATGTTTTTATCGCTTGGTAAAAAATGAGTTGAGCAAATACGTTTCTCTATAAGTTGCTTTGTACTTAACTCTGCAAAATCATCATTCCCAGAACGCACTATCCACTCAAATTGACTATAGATGTAAGAAGAAATAAGAAATACACGTCAAAAAAGTCTAATTTTAAGTTAATATTTATAAAGAATGTCTCATATTTCATAAGTCATTCTTCATTGCAAATTAAGAATTTAAAATGTGCTTTAAAAAATCGAGTTTATATATAGAATGCGTCCAAATCTATGGTATAACTTGACAAGAAAATAATTTCTTGTGTACAAATATAACTAAAATGTGTGTGTACTTACACCATATATATATTTTTTATATATATTTGCACACGAGAAATGATTTTCTTATCAAGTTGTAATACAATTTTGGTTTGTATCACAATTTACATTACACATACACACACAAATATATATAACATATATACTTATAATTAATAATTATAATTATAATAGTACTATAATAATTATACATAATTCGCGCCCCACCCGTAACGTGCAGGTAGAGCGGGTTAAATCGGGTAGAAAAGTCATCTACCGTTTTGCTATTTTCGCAATAATTAACGAAAAATTAATTTAAAAAGATCGGCGAATCCGCGCGAATAGAAGTGCACGGCGAGAAGAGACCTCCCGCTGTAACCTGATACAAGGCGAAGCGATAGGAAGAGCGCTCTACAAAGGACAATAGTTATGTCCTTTACTTTTACCTAAGATATGACGTATGTCATATGTGTGTACATAGCTATTGTCCTTTGTAGAGCGCTCCTCCCATCGCTTCACCGCGCGCTTTGTGTCAGATTACAGCGGGAGGTCCCTTCTCGCCACGCGCTTCTACTCGCGCGGATTCGCCGATCTTTTTATATTAATTTCTCGTTAATTGTTGCGAAAATAGCAAAACGGTAGATGACTTTTCTACTCAATTTAACCCGCTCTACTTGCACGTTACGGGTGGGGCGCGAATTATGGGACACCCTGTATATATATATTTATTGTTTATTGTAAGTGTTAACATGCAGTTATTTTTTTAACTAATAGAGTTAGAAAAAAGTTCTTCCAATAAAAATTGTTTTGTTTGAAAAGATCTATATAATGACAAACAAAAATTTTAAATTATTTTTTCTTCAGAGATTTTCAATATCATTCTTATTTTTTTTTTAAATATAATAATATATCTATTTTATTACAATTTTGTAAGACATTTTATGTATTTTATAAGGTATTTTATGACAAATTCAATAATGTGCAAAGTGTGGTTTTCAGTGATCCATCACTGAACGATCGCTGAAAACCATACTTTATTGCACATGATTGAATTTGTCATAAAATGCTTTACAAAACTGTAATAAAATAGATATATTAATACATTTAAAAAAATAAAACTTACATTGAAAATGTAAGTGAACTGAAGACTCTGAATGACTCTAAAGAAAAAATAATTTAAACTGTTTGTTTAAGTCATTATATAGATCTTTTCAAACAAAACAATTTTCATTGGAATAATTTTTTTTAAAACTCTATTAGTTAAAAAAATAACTGCGTGTTAACAAACTAAACACGGTATATATATATATGTATATATATACGTTTATATAAATACATTAATAAAAGTTATAAAAGATGTAACTAAGAAATGCACGATAAACAATAATAGTGTCAAATCATTTCTACCAATTGAAAATTGTATAAAACAACATTATGCACACACGTGAACAACAAACCAACATTATACTAATATATATTAAATTTTGAGTTCAATTTGTATAAATAAGAAATATGGTTATGGAATAAATGAAAAATTATGTGCAATAAATAAGAAAATCTAATAATCATGTTTAAATGTTTAAAAGCATTAATTTTCTATCTTTTATAATAAATCATGTAGTTTTGATCATATTCAAATATGTAAAATAATAAACTACAAATTGAACAATAATCTAAACAAGTTCCCTCCCTCTCTCCCTCTCCCTCCCTCCTTCCCTCCCTCCCTCCCTCCCTCCCTCCCTCCCTCCCTCTCTCTCTCTCTCTCTCTCTCTCTCTCTCTCTCTCTCTCTCTCTCTCTCTCTCTCTCAGCATATGAGGAAATCATAAAGAATTATGAAAAATAAATTCTGCATAAGAAAATTAATTTGTTAAGCATGACATAATATCTTAATTTTATAAATGTATAATATAAATTATTTAAATAATATGGTTACAGAAAAGATTATTAGATAAAAAGCAGTTGATTTCAATATATTGCTAACTTGATATTAATTAAATGAAAATGATAATACAGTTACATATATATAATAAATTCTTGAATTTATTAATATGATACTAATTGTAAATATGTGAATTATGAGGCAGGATTGAATATAAAAGTATATACTTGTTAAGTATAATTGCGTTTTAAATATAAATGAAATTAAAAAGAAAATAAACAGAATTGATGTGAATATAGATAAAAGATATAAAAGTAGTAGGATTAATTAGTGGCAAAGACAAAACGTTTTGGTCCTAGTTTTGGACCATCTTTAGCAAATAATATTAATCGGTATAATTATGTGTGCATCCGTTCGCGGCTATCGTTGCTAACGGCCGCGGACGGATGCACGCATAATTATACCGATTAATATTTGCTGAAGATGATCCGAAAGTAGGACCGAAACGTTTGAAATAAATAAGTTATATATATAAAAAATAATACGCGCATCATTTACCGCGCCCGGCTCTTAATTAGACCGCTCTTCCCTACTTATTGTTAGATATTTAATATTAGAGCCTTTCGCACACACACATACGTAAATCTATTATATTATATTTTATTATACGTGTCGTATAATAAAATACATAATATAATAAATTTTCTTACAGATGCTCATCTCTAGGGAAATGGTGAAAACTCAATTCAGGATTTCTCGCCTTAGAATTTGAGCAGCCCTTATACGCGCAAATATTTCTTGGCATCTAAGAAAGATAATGAAAAAGATAATATCAATATTTAATATTAATATTACACAACAAACGCGTAAAAAATAAAAAAAGAATTATTATTCTCTTACCTTTAATATATTTTTCCGTATTACTTATTATTTCTCACTATATACGTTCTTACTTATTTTCAATAATCACTTTTTAAAATTCTGTAACTCTATCGAGAAGATATGTTGTCTCTTTAAATGCATTCAGCACAATAATCGCATAAAACAGTTATAAAAAACAAAAGACTATATATTGTTAGCTTGACGAAGAAAGTGCTAGTACCCCCCCGCACAGCATTTTATATTTCAATACATAGCAGAAACATAAATTTTGAAATGTTGCTACATAGCAGATACATAGCAATACGTATGAATCATGTACTAGATACATGTTTAATACCGATGAATGTCCGCTTGATAATACGTAATTTATGTTACATATCAGATACATATATGATAATACATATTCGATACATATTAAATACGTAAATTATGTATTTCATACGTATCTGTAATATTGCAAATACGCATTTAAAATGTACTATATGTGTAATTTATTCATATACACATACAGAGCGTTTTCCAGCAAGCGACACAGACACAGTAGTGTTTCACAGAGTATTATTCTATCTTTGTTATTCATTAATATTTGAAAAAAGATAGAATAATACTCTGTGTAACACTGTCTGTGTCGCTTGCTGGAAAACATCCACATAAAGTTTAAAGTAATAAAAATGTTTTTATGTCAATATTTTTTTAAATGTTGAAAATATTAGCATTTAGAAATATATTAATACATATGAAGCATTTGTATTACTGTAAACTTTATATTTTATTTATTTCCAAAACTAAATAAAATAAACTTTATTAACTATTTTATTATCTTTTTATTAATTTTTAATAAACTTTTTTATATTTATAATATCATATATTTAATATAATATATTTTTATAAAATATATATTTTAATATAACATTTCTATATAATGTTATTTAGTATAATACTTTATATCATTAATATATCACTTTTGTCATCATTCTTGAAGTTGATCATTATTAGTTTTGGTTTTTTTCTTTGTTTCTGAAATAATCAATAAATTTAATGTTGAATGTGTAATATTGTTATTAAATATAGAAATATAATAAAGACAAAAAAATAAGGCGTTTTTAGAAAAAATATATATATATAATTATACAAGAAACGTCTAATCTTTTAATATTCCGTTTGAATATGTTTACTTTGAATAGAAAAACAATGAAAAATAATGAATACTATAAAGAATTATTAGGAACAAATTACGTTAAAAAAAGTACTTCAATTAATATACAAATTTTCATAATAAATATTAATATAAAAAAATATATATATAATAAATTCACTCACTCAATTCTTCGAACACGTGCAGGAGCTTGAACGATCCAATTGATCATAAGTTTTGTAATTATTTCCTAGGTTGAATTTGCGTCATGTAACCGAATAACAGCTACAAATATACATATATATCAATTTATATATTTATATATATATATATATAAAATACTAATATACATTATCATCATAACGATTGTTAATTTCGAAAAGCAACTATAACAACGTATTCTTTGAAGTCTTTTACCTATAATTAAATTAACGATTTTAAAACTTCGGAATTCATTTTTTCCTCGAGCTCCTTTCCAGCTATATAACATTAATATTTCGTCCTTTATTAAAGTTTTGAAAATATTTTTCATCAAATCTTGTAGGTTTGTTCCGCCTTTCAATTTCAAAAAGTTTCTCTAAAATAATTTGAAATATGTAAATAATTAAAATAAAAAATCAAATATGTAAATATTGGATATACGTATACAGGGTGGATACTAATAATGCATGATCGTTTTACTTTATCCTGACAATATTTAAGTGAGAATATTAAGATAAATTAAATTAAATACTCTCTCATCTTATCAGTATCCCTTCTTTTACAATATTAATTATTAATAATTATAATTATTAAATATAAAAATAAACATTTACCATTTTCACGAAGAATTCTTCATTTTTTAAATTGTCTTCAAACAGTTGCAACTCATCCACTGTAGAAATAGTGTCGAAAATAAAAGCTTCTTCATTTATATTATTTTCTTTATTTGTAACGTGGTCTGCTTTATTTTCTATTCTACTGAGTCTTCTGTCGATGTATGCCACTTCAACTAAGATGCGATTAACTTTTCTTAAAATTTCCTTCAACACTAAAAATTAAAATATCATGCATTATATTTTAAAATATTGTATTTAAAAAAATCATTACCAGTATATATATTTAACCTTTCTGAGATTGATTTTCATTATTTTGATTTAGATTTTGATTTAGATTTTGTGTTGTTAACTCTTCGTTATATTCATCGATGGAATAAACATTATCTTTATTTATAAAACCTTCTTGATGTTTATCTTCTAACTCTTTTTTTTATGTTTAGCAATTATTTCTTGAATTATCTCCTGTTTTTTATTTTCAATTTGAACTATTTTTTCGGGTGCAATGATCGGATTTTCATAGGTCGCCAAAATCTATGCAGGCTTTACCGAACGAAACTGTTGTAATCCAGAAAATTCCTTCGGATCTGGTAAAGGAGACAATAAGCCAGAATCCACTTCTGTACCAGAAGATTCATCATCAGACGTACAATTTTTTTCAGTAGCTCTGTCATGTCGTGTTTGTTTCATATTTTCTTCATCCTCAGTATTTATGTCGGATATATTTTCGGCCATCCTTAACTTTTCTTGGCCTCGTTCAAAAGTATCTGAATATATAATTGACAATTATAAATACAAAATATAGACAATCAAGAGTAGTGTGAATTACATGTCGACAGCTTGATGTTAAAAGGAAATATCTCAAGTTTTTAATAAACGGAATTATTTTTTCTTTTACGCAATATCAGTCCAATAAATCGATCCAATAAAATTAAAGTAACTTTTAATTTCATTTATTACGTATCGACTATTGATATAAATTCTTGTTTACATTATTTTGATTTTATTCATTGGATCGATATTGCCAAGAAAAAAAATGAAATTCTTTTTTAACACAAAAAAGAAAAAAGACAGGTTTCAATAAATAATTGTAGATATACCTGCTGAAGCAAAAATGCGTAGAACATCATACATCGCCCAGCCAGCTTTTACATTTTTTAAATCCGGTATTTCCTTATTCTCTATAGCCTTATTCAGCCTTTTTTTCACATCATAATTCGGATAAAAGCAAACCCGTTGCTTTTTGTTGTCGGATACCCGTAACCAGTTATTGGGGACTAGTGCTAGCCCGTCGTCGAATTGAATTACGTAGAAGTTTTCTGTAAACTACCAAGAAAATATATGTATAATGATATAATTGTCAATAAATAAATTTATTGACAATAAAATATTACAGTCATGTGCATTTCTATATTTACCTGTAAGGATGAAGATTCTTTTCTTATTTTTTCGAAAGAAAATTGCTCGCACCTCGATTCGGTCATATTCAAGTGGATTAGAAGAGAAAAGCACGATGTAAAATGTTTAAAACAAAGAACACATAACCTACAAAAATTATACAATTTTATAAATAGTGACATGCAATATCGCGTATACATATATAAACCACTTAATTTTAATTCAATTTTTAAAGTTACTTAGATGTGTTATATTCATATTTTAGAATTTTAGACATATGTGCATATATACCTTTCTACAAAATCTCGAGTGTTGACGAGACGAATAGAAAGCACAGATGAGTGTGGATGAGTATGGACAAGTATCGTCGAGTAGTCACAAATATGCAAATCTTCTTGGTCACGTTTATATATAACTTATTCCTTTATTGTCACTTAACGAGTGATGCAGACAAATAACCAGCACACATTAGTCGGACGATAGCAACGAAGATAGCCATAATCGTGAGTCGTTCGATAACGACTAACGAAATATCGATTTATTGAAACCAAAATGTTGCCAATTATGGGCGAGTTTTTTAATTCATCGATGGACTAATCGCATGAATTAAAAAACTCGCCCTATGCTATGATAGGAAAATAGAATAAAAAATAATTTCTTTCCACTATAAGAACAATGCAGCGTACAAAACCATCATCGATTATGCGTGCGCGCGCGTATGTGTGTGTGTGAAATCATAATGACAATTTTATTGCGAATATTAAATATTAAACCTTTTAATTCTTGTTGTTCATATTTGCAATTATCGCGTTATAATAATCATTTTTTAATGTTTTTATATTGTGTTTATATTGTTAGATTGTGTTATATATTACGCTTCAAAAGTTATTTTATTGTTCACAAACGTGCCGAATAGGAATGACATACAATTTTGAATTAAATTTAATTTTCCACATCTTTCCCTGTATTTCATGCAAAGGACAAAATATCACATTACTATTTATTTCTTCAACAGCATTAATGTCCAAATTCTCTGATGAGAATGGTCGTGAATATAAAACATCTGTTTTCCTCAGTTGATAACCAACAATATATATTGTATTATTGATACATTTCACGACGTTCTTAACTGTCAATAAGTTTCCACCTTTTGTCATGATACAATTATTTGCTTCGCTATTGCAGTCGATTTCATAATTTCCTAATAATATTAGTTTTCTGTATTGCGATTCAACAATATCTTGAATTTCATTTGCTAATATTCCAGTAACATGTCTTGCTTTTAATTTTAATTTATGTGAATGTAATGATTTATTATTCATGCTCTCATATTGATTTTGCCTTCTTTCTTCGTATCGTCGTATAACTTGCTGCAATGGTTTTTCTGCTTTACGCAGAAAACTTTTTAAAATTTGTAAAAAGTTTTCAAATCTAAACGAGCTAAAGGAATCAAGTGGTCCAAATTTTCGAACTTCATTGGAGAGATGTAATAAATTATGTACGTTATGAGACACATATTCCTTGCTATAAATTTTCTGAAATGATTCTACAAAATGTTGCAATAGTTTTTCTGCATAATCTACATTATTTTTATTTATTATTAGCCTTGGACTGATGAGTATTGATATAGCTACATGCAAAGTTAAAAAGTTTGTATATACATCTCTATTTAAAACTGTTTTTAAAACAATAGGTCCAGTATAAAGTAAAAATTGTCTAAATTCTGTGGCTTTCCAGTATGCTATTTCATTTAAACTTCGAGGTCGTCTTGAAAATTCTTTGGGCACAGCACTTCTTAAATTAATAAGTGCTTGCGAAATACTATCTTTTGCTTGCGCACTAATGCGAACAGCTAGTGGTCCACTCAGCCACAACAATATCATTTTTTTTACAACGCCCAAACAAATCAAGTGCATATAGTCAAGAGCAATATTCGACACTAATCCTAAATGAGGCACAGAAAGCAAAATTGTGGATTCTCCTTGATGATAGTCAGAGTCTATTTGACGTATAAACCCTTTGTCAGTTCTGAGTGCACTTGGTCTTTTTTCATAAGGAAAGCACATTTTGGAGTTAACGTAATCTCCATAAATAGTACATTTAGTACAGCTCGAGTAGCCATTATGTCCTTTAATATTTAAAACGAACGATTTTGCTGGAGCATCGCAAATAATGGCCTTAACATTAACTTTAATATCACAGTTTAATAGGTCTGAATGATATCTTCTCTGTACTAATGGTATTAATTCTTGCACAAATTGTTGTAAAAATTCATTGGCATTGTTTGGTTTCTTTCGACCATAAAACAGCCCGACTATGTGCACTTGATTTGAAATATCGTCTGAAACTAATATTGGCCAGAAACTATTTGGCGATGATCTGGATAATGGTAAACCATCTATATTAACTAATAAATTAATTTCAGATACCTTCAAAGACATACTTTTATAATGTAGCAGGAATACTTCCAAAGTGTTCGATAGACCAAAATGGTAATACAATCCTCCAGATAATGCAACTACTTCAGCAGTTTTCTTAGGTGTTTTTAGAAGCACTCTTGCGCTCTTCGGCAAAGTTTTGAATTGTGAATGTGGAGCATGTCTCAGAATTTTCATAAGAGCATTAATTGCATTATGCCTAATTTTAAATTCAAAAGACCAATTTCGAAGATCGTGCAACAGTTGGTTATCCACACTTTTATCGTCAGCGTCCATATTATCGTCTGCATCGTCATTCGAATCGTCAGAGTCTAATGATAACAGTTGCATTTCTTCTCGTTCTTCAATATCGACAAAATCTTCGTCATCTGTGACTACTTCTGATGTGTTATGTACTTCATCTGACGAAAATTCTTCTTCATTATTATCATTACTATTTGGCGAATATTGATTAATGTGCTCTTGATCATTATTATGAGAAGATGATGTTGAAACTGATAATTGATCATTTTTAGTTTCAATTCGGCATTTTTTTACACATTCGTCCAATAGTCCAAAATCAGTCGCACTACTACTTGACGATAACAAGAAAAAATCTTTTTCCGTTTCTTTTTGAGCTAATCGTCTCTTATGCCTCGAAGAAATATCACGATTACTTCTTTTATCCATAATAATATATAAAATAATTTATGTAACTTATAAAAATAACACAATCAAATACGCATTAATTGTACAGCAATTAAAATAAAAGAACTTACCTTTGACTCACTATTTAAATTATTTTTCACTATATAATATATAATTAACATTTATAATAATTAAATATGTTTATTATCCTACACTCAGATAACCGCGATTACACAAATGTGCCCGAAACTCTTCGTTTAATAATTTTTTCGGGTTAATGGCAATACTACGATACATCATCTCATGATATGTTATTAAATTTTGTTAATTATGTATCAACTACGTATTTGATACATAAACATTTATATAATATGCGCAATATATCTGTTATGTATTACATATGTATTTCGACTTGGATATATCACACATATTGCATGAATTACGTATTTAACACATTTTATTTCATATATAATAAAATGTAATGTAAATGCAATATTATTACGTATTTAATATATATTTGCAATGAAAGGTGCCGTGCGGGTCAGCATTTAAGAATGAGAGAGACAATTACTGTACCCCAACTTGATTGCAACGGAGAGAAGAGAAAGAGGCGGAGCTTCGTCGCTTTGTATGTTATATATGTGTAACATCATATTTATTAATGTGTGAATCAGTGTATACCGTACCGCTAGCGCCATCAAGTGGCTGGGGTACTTACTACTACGCAAGTACCCCAGCTCGTGTGACGTCCGGGTATATAGAACTGTGCTTCTATACTCGTCTATATTCTTTGCCAGAACTGTCAGTTTAAAAAGAGGTTAAGAGTATATAAAAGTTGTTCGAAAAGTTAATATGATTGAAATTACATCGAAAAATGGTAAACTAAAAGGAAATTAAGTGTATTGACGATAAAATGAACGTAATAAATTGTTTATAAAATGTAATTAAATTATTCGTAAAGGCTCTGAACTAAAATAATTAAATGAAGAGCAGGCAGTAAGAGCCAGCGCAGTATGTAGGGCGCAATGAAATTTATTGTAACATTAGATTAAAACAAAAATATACGAGATTTAGGCCGGATCTATAATAGGTGGGTAAATATGCATATTAGGAGACTCCCTCCCAATGACCTTGACCTTGTCAAGGTCACTATTCTGAGTAATATCCAAAAGGTTTTAGCCGTCGCTCATTGTTTATTAAAAAGTTATTAACAATTAAATTGTAACGATAAGAACAAGTATTAAATGCGATAATCTGAACTTTTCCGAACATAATTTTTATACTGATTCTATATTTAAGTATATGTAGTTGATGCTCGGGCGAGGAGGGACTGCGCCCATCCCCCCAAAAAACTAACTTAACCCAATCTATGTCCAAGGGGTGAATTATTACTAATAAAGATTCATCCATCGGACATGGGTTGAGTTAGGTTAGTTTTTCGGGGGTGGGGTGCAAGGGGAGGGGCGCAGCCCCTCCCCTGTCCACGCATTCCTTTTTTAATGACTACAGACAATGATTTAACTAATAATTATTACAAATGTGTTATTTGTTATAATTAAGTATGAAAAATATATATGACAATGAATATATAAAAATAACAATAAATAAATGTTATCAATTAATATATCATAATTTATTCAATATCAATATTATTATTAATTGGGTTTTCTTTCATAGTTTCAAAAGCTTCAAAGGCTTCAATCCTTTATTCAAAAGGATAAATTTTTTTAAACAAAAATTCGGCAATATAATGTTTATAGTGTTTTTCATTTATTCCATAACGTGGAATTGCACTACGCATATCACGCCATAATCTTTCAATGTTTTAAGTATGGCAATTATTTGTAGGGTTAACAAAATTTTCAGAATGATTCACAGTAAAATGAATGTAATTATAATGGGAGCGTCCCGTTTGACCACGTTGCTTTTGATCACAGCCAATTATATTGACCGGTGTATAGGGTTTTTTACTAGGTCTACCTATCAGAGGGTTCTGTGGTCAAAAGCAACGTGGTCAATCGAATCCCACTCAATTATGATCATCACTGAGTCCAGAATATCCACGCCAACAATCACTATACAGGGTGTCCCGAAATTAAATGTCAAAACTTCGGGAGCGTGTGGGGGACCGATAAACTAAGAAAAAGCCCTTTAGAGATCTGCTCGTTTTTGCTTCATTTTGGAGAAAATCGCAAAAAAGGAAACCAAAAAATATTCATGACAAATTAAAAACTTTCTAATATAATAATGCAATGCAGGTACGAAGAGGGCTAATGAGAGCCATGCGCGGATGTTAGGCGCAACAAACTTGATTTTAAATTTTACTCTAATTATATCGAATGTTTCGGTCCCTTCTTTGGACCATCTTCAGCGGAATGACTAAAAAATGCAGACGTTTTTTGTATGTCCTGACCTCAGCGACATACAAAACAGTACTATTTTTATATTCATTATCATTTCCTTAATGGAAAGTAAATATTCAATTGAAATATTTCAATTGGAATTATAAAAATACGGCCACTACCGCGTTTATAGCCTCCAAAAACCCATTGTCCGCGTATGAGACGACCACGATTATATTTTCGTTTTCCAATTTTAGCCTCATCGATTTCTATTATTTTTCCTGGCCCACCCAACATCTCGATCCAACCATTGTGCTAGTAACTATAAAGGTATGAAGTTAATACATTAAATACAAATATGTATTAATAATTTAATTATACCTCTCTACAAAAATTGGTCCAATCAACTACACTATGCGGTTGCATTTCCAGTTCAAATTGCAAAACCTGTTGTCTAGGTGGACGCAACATTAGGAAATAAGCAATGAAACGACACACTTGATCTATACTTAGGTGCGAATGAGAACCATTTAATGCACTTAATTTAAAATTGCATTTTCTTTTCTGTCTTTTACGTCCACAAATGACTTTATAATAATTCCCAGTACAATGAAATATTAATGACGTATCTCTAAATATAATATTGAGCACTTTTTCACATCGCGCACAAATAAGTATGTCTAATAATCCTTTTTTCACAGAGATAAGAAATTAATTCTTCGTAATTATACGTTAAATGGAGAAACTCGTGAAGTCGCATATTGAAAATACTAGTTCGCGTGTTGAAGAACTAATACGACTAAACAGAATTATCAGCAGAACTTTGAAATCAAACGAACAGATGTTGTGTCCTCTATTTCTGAAAATCAGGTGTGTTTATGTATCTACATAAGCGTGCGTACAGTCGTGGTCAGTGAGGTTGCGACACTTTTTTTCTTAATGAGTTTATAAACGCGCAATCAAGTTTAGGATGCGAATTACTGTCATGTGGTCATGCGCGATGAGCGATCACGATGTTATCAAATTTGCGTATACAATGTGTAACATAAATTTAAATGTCAAGGATAATTCATAATAAATAAACATTAAATTCAACACAAAAATATAATGTCAATAGAGCACATTACAAGAAATATTAAATTTTTTAACCTGTTTTTGATCTCAATATGTAAATAGATGAGATAAAGTATCGTGTATTATACAGGGTATGGACCATTTAAGTTGATAATGCGAAATATCTCAAAAACGAAGCGTTGGAGAAAGAAATGTTGTAAATAAAAGTTAATTGACTTTAGGGGGGAAAGCAAATTGCATGATTTATGTTTTATTTGGAGAATGTTTTCAAGATCATTTGAAGGTCAATCTAATTTTTTTAAATGGAAACCTACATTTTTTATTTTGTATTCTTATTCCTCGTAAAAAAATAAACAACTTTTGTAGGAACCATTTTTCAATTTAGCACATACTGTAAGTTTCGCAGATATTTGAAAAGTGAAAATTGATAAAAGAGTTATACCATACTCTAGTTATACCACTGTACAGTACTATTTTATGTAAGCATCTACTGTACATTTGTATTATCTGCCAAAACAAAAAAACATTAACATAATTCAATTAGATTACAGTAATAAATGTTCAAAGTGATGCCCTTCTACCTCAATGCACTTTCCAATTCTTTGTAGAAAAGATTGATGTGTACGTAAAAGTACGTCTCTTTCAATATTTGCACAAGCATTTTGTATGCGCTCCTGCATGTTTTCTGGAGTCGTTGGCACATCGATAAAAACTTTGTCTTTGAGATAACCCCATAAGAAGAAATCTGGGGATGTAAGGTCAGGAGATCGGGCTGGCCAATGTACTGGACCTCCGCGTCCTATCCAACGACCATTGTAATTGTGATTTAAAACATATCTAGCAGTACGTGCATAATGAGCAGGGCATCCATTGTGCTGGTACCACATGGTCTGCCTTTCTTCTAATGGTACATCTTCCAACAGTAACGGCAACTCCTCAGTTAGAAAGATTGTGTACATTTCTCCTGTTAATGTGCCATCGATAAAAAAAGGCCCAATTATTTTTTCTCCCAAAATTCCACACCACACATTAACAGACCAGGGTCTCTGATGCTCCACTTCTCTGAACCAATGTGGATTTTCAACAGCCCAATAGTGCATGTTATGCCGATTTACTTCACTATGATTGGTGAAAGTACATTCGTCACTAAATAATACGGATAGAAAAAGTTATTATTATTCTGCATTCTGTCTTGTGCCCATCTACAAAATGTTATTCTATTCACAAAATCGTCACCATGTAGTTCTCGATGCAACGACACATGGTATGGATGGAATTTGTGCTGTTTTAATATTCTAAGAACACTGCTTTTAGAAATCCCTGTAATGGTAGCTAATACTCGAGAACTTATATGGGAATCGTAATTCACTGCAGCTAACACTGCAATTTCCTTATCTTCGCCGGTGGCGGTTCTTTTACGGCTTTTTTTTTTGACTGGACACTTCCTTTTTCGGAAAACTGCTTTATAACACGATAAAATGATATTTGCGATGGAGTTCTTCTATCAGGAAACCGTTCGGCATACAGAAGAATAGATTGTTGCACATTTCTCCCAGATTCCCCATAAATAAGAACCATTTCGACTTTTTCCTCTACAGACAGGTACTCCATTTTCAACTCACAGAAAACTTAGTAGATAAAGGTTTCACAGACAACACAATGATATGAGCAGATTGTGGAAACTGAGTCTAAATAATGACAATAATTACTAACACTACTAGTGGAACGTCTGGACTCGAAGGCTCGAATGTTTGCTTTCCGAAGCCGAACATTTAATGTTTACGTTTCTTTTGTTTACTTTCCGAGGCAGAACGGTTTCCGCCTTCTAGCCCACATCAATCTTTTCTACAAAGAATTGGAAAGTGCATTGAGGTAGAAGGGCATCACTTTGAACATTTATTACTGTAATCTAATTGAATTATGTTAATGTTTTTTTGTTTTGGCAGATAATACAAATGTACAGTAGATGCTTACATAAAATAGTACTGTACAGTGGTATAACTAGAGTATGGTATAACTCTTTTATCAATTTTCACTTTCCAAATATCTGCGAAACTTACAGTATGTGCTAAATTGAAAAATAGTTCCTACAAAAGTTGTTTATTTTTTTACGAGGAATAAGAATACAAAATAAAAAATGTAGGTTTCCATTTAAAAAAATTACATTGACCTTCAAATGATCTTAAAAACATTCTCCAAATAAAACATAAATCATGCAATTTGCTTTCCCCCCTAAAGTCAATTAACTTTTATTTACAACATTTCTTTCTCCAACGCTTCGTTTTTGAGATATTTCGCATTATCAACTTAAATGGTCCACCCTGTATATCAAATATAAAAGTAGAATAAAAAGGATGAAAACAAAATAAAAATATTATCAGAAATCCAATTATATATAGTTATATAATTCGATAAATATAATATAATTATATAATTTACATGTAATAAAATTTACATTATTTACATATTTGTATATGTACTTATTTATTATTTATATATATTTATTATTTATATATATTATTTATATATACACTTACTGACAAAAGTTAAGAAACAAAATAATCGTTTGGTAACTACTGTATGTTCTTTATTTTCTGAGATACACAGGTTGGAAGCAAAAATAGCATAAAGAGATAACATTTCATACATCAACATACTACAAGTTTTTTTTCGATTATACTTGTATAAAGACTACAATTAATATTGAGTCGAAGAAACGAAATAAAACTTTGTGACAAAAATTAGGAAACATAGTTTACTTAAATAACACAGGTATGCATGGTCCTGCGTTCTGGGAAACAAAAGTCGTTTCTTGCGTAATTTTGCTCGCAGAATCCGAATCTGGCCGCAGAATTACTCTATCACGTCAGGTTCCCGAGATAAATGGGTTAACATAGCCAAAAAATAGCGATTTTGGCCATATTCATCCTATTATTAATAACAAAGCAATTTTTTTTTCTTAAAAATACTCAATGGGATCTTAAAGTACTGGTTTTTATCTTGAAAATGAATTTTGGTTTTCAACAGTACGATTTTTTTTGCTGAGATATTCTATTTCGAATGTAGAGAGTTTATAGTGCATTATAGCATAGCATTTTAGGCTAATATATCACATTTTCAATTTCTGTAACCCTTCTTGTGGTGTGTGTGTCACAATTATCCTTGTGACATACACACACACACACACACACACACATTACAAGAAGGGTTACAGAAATTGAAAATGTGATCTATTAGCCTAAAATGCTATGCTATAATGCACTATAAACTCTCTACATTCGAAATAGAATATCTCAGCAAAAAAAAATCGTACTGTTGAAAACCAAAATTCATTTTCAAGATAAAAACCAGTACTTTAAGATTGAGTATTTTTAAGAAAGCCATTGAGTATTTTTAAGAAAAAAATTGCTTTGTTATTAATAATAGGATAAATATGGCCAAAATCGCTGTTTTTTGGCTATTTGAACCCATTTATCTCGGGAACCTGACGTGATAGAGTAATTCTGCGGCCAGATTCGGATTCTGCGAGCAAAATTACGCAAGAAACGACTTTTGTTTCCCAGAACGCAGGACCATGCATACCTATGTTATTTAAGTAAACTATGTTCCCTAATTTTTGTCACAAAGTTTTATTTCGTTTCTTCGACTCAATATTAATTGTAGTCTTTATACAAGTATAATCGAAAAAAACTTGTAGTATGTTGATGTATGAAATGTTATCTCTTTATGCTATTTTTGCTTCCAACCTGTGTATCTCAGAAAATAAAGAACATACAGTAGTTACCAAACGATTATTTTGTTTCTTAACTTTTGTCAGTAAGTGTATATATATAATAAATAATAAATAAATAAGTGTATATATAAATATACATATTCATGATATAATTACATATTTTGCTTAATTATTGTTACATACGCTTTTATTATAATAATTATACAGGAGATTACAATGGATTCATATTTTATATTTATTCTTCTATATTACATTATATATTACATTATTATACAAGATTTATATATTTACATCAGTTTAAACATATAATAATAATAAAATTAACAATAAAAATTAACATTAACGTTTAATAATATATACAACTAAAATAATAAAAAACTAAATAATAAAGAAAGAAATTAATAAATATGGAAACAATAAATTCCGCGAACAACAAACTTGGAAAATCTTAAACATTTTTAATTATTATACTATTAAAAGCGGGTAATGCTTCCTTCATTCTCAATTATTGCAGTTAATCTTCCAATTCAAGCAACTTCTGTTTTTCATCGATATTCAATTTCTTTCTTATATTTTTTCTTTTATTTGTTGTTATGTATGTATGTATTCGTTTATTTGTCCCCTTAGGGCTTCAAAGGCGCTTTTAAGGAGCGGTCCCAAACCTTTACAAACTTAAAAACCATTCCCCCTCGCGACCTGGCCATAGGCGACCCTTACACTCTCATACCTCCCTCCCTTCGCTTCCATCCCTCTTCCCAATTCCCAATTTCCTCCCCCCTTACTCTCCCTCTCTCTTGTCTTCTTGCGTTTCTCGACCTTCTTCCCTCCATCTCATTCCTCTGATTTCTTTGTCCGTCCGCTCTTCCCCTTCCTTGCATCCTGACGTCCCTTTTTGCCTCTCTCCTTCCGTTTTCCTTTTCTTTCCGTCCTTCCCCTTCCATGCACAACTTAGCTCGCCTGGACCTCTATAACATACAAAACAGAAAGAATCCTTCCCCCTCCCTCTTACCCTCCCACCCCCTTTTCCTTCTTTCCGTGTCCCTCTACTTCTCCCCCCTTTCCTTCTTTCCTTTCCTTCTTCCTGGTCTCCTGTCTCTCCTTTCCCTTCCCTTCCTCGACCCTGTCATACGTCGCCGCTCTCTTTCCCCTCCCCCCTCACTTCCGCCAGCCACTCCTTTACCCCCTTCCCCTTCTTCCTTTCTCGTAGCGTCCTCTCTCTTCTTTTCCTTTTCTTCCTTCTCCTCCTCAGCGTCTTCGGTCTCATCCTCCGTCATCTCCTCTTCCTCCTCGCTCTGCATCCTGTCACTTTCATCCTCTTTTCTCTCCATTATTCTCAGTTCTTCCTTTCTCGTCCATCTCAACTCCTTTGCGATTTCCTCTGCTTCTTCCCCTTCACTCTTGCCCCACACCGCCACCCTCTTTCTTCTCTTCCCCTCCCTTCCACCAACTTTTCCTTTTCCCCCTGCCTCCTCTTCTTTTCTTGTGCCGTCTTCTCTTTTCCTCTCGCTCTTACTACCCGCCGCCACTCTCCTCCCCTCATTCTCCCCCGCCCCCTTGACACACTCCCTCTTTACCCCTCTTCCCTTCTCACTTCCTTCTTCCTCCTCTTCTCTCTTCCGTGTGGCCTTCCTCCTTTTTTCCATTTCTCCTTCATCCTTTCTTGCCCCCTTTTACTCTTCTTCCTCCTTCTCAACTTTGCCAAAGCACTCTAACCTCTCCTTTTCACTTTTCTCTTTTTCCCGTCCGCTCCCCGCACTTTCACTCACACGCCTTAGTTCCTTCCTTATCCCCTTCAGTCCTTTCCTTATCCCGCTCAGCTCTCTCACTAGGTCCTCTCTCCAGTCCGTCACTTCCTCTATCTCTTCGTAAGATTCACTGAACTTTCCCTTTCACGCTTACTTTTCCCTCTAGAACGCAGTCACAACTAAACCTCCGCAGCACGTGTTCCACGCACATGTCCCGCAGGCTCTCCTGTGCCTCCCTCCTCCGCTCCATTCCTGCTCTCCGCCGGTAATACCCTCCATCCTCTACATATCCCTTACTTATCGGCTCCACATCTTCCTTAGTTCCTCTTTCTTCTGCCGTCTTCATCGTCGCTACTATCTTCCTCTCTCCTCACATTGCTCCGAAACCTTAACTCCGATTTTCCCGAATCCTTTCCGGCCGTGAAACTTCCTTTCTCCTGCTTCCCTAGATCTTCCTCCATTTCCTCGAGCTCCTCCGGTCTTCCTCCATCAGCTCCTCTTTCCACATCTTTCTCACATGTCTTCTTCCGTACTCTCCTTTCACGAAAACTTTCACACACAAGCCACACGACTACTCCCTTTAACCGCCATCTTTCCTCCTCCTATTTGTTGTTATTAATGATGAGCTTTCTTGAACTGTTAATTCTTCATTGTCAACTAAACTTCGTCTTAATATACTTCCATCTTCTACAAATTGTTACATGATATATTCTTTTAAAATATTCTTTTAAACAGATAATAGATATTTATTTACATTACTTTACATACCGCATATGGGATAAAAATAACAAGTATTCTCATCAACATAGTATTCAGCATATCCTTCAAGGCACTCGTGTTTTGTGATATTATCTGCATCACATATAATCTCACATAGTCCACATGTCATGACTGGCACCAATGTCTACAGCATTAAAAATATATTTACACTTCACAGTTATATATGTTTAGAAATATTGACATTTTCTCTTTTACGTTTAAAAATATAAATGGCTTTATTATTTCATTTTAAAACAAAAAATATTCACATAAAATATATCTATTACAAGTTATTTCAATCAAACAGAATTGTCTCATTTAAACACCATATAAAAAGAACTTATTTTTATGTACATATACTTACTTCTTCATGTTCATCTTCCTCGAATGGATTCATCTTTGCATCTTCATGGATTCTTTAAGAATTCTCGGTTCTGTCTACAAGGTTATGTCACAGGTTATGTCTTTCTTGGTACACTAGTACACACAATCACACAGCGCGGCAGTAGTGTTTCACATAGCAATTGAGCGATAACACTTTTTCTCTCTTTGTAGTTGAATCAGTTCAAACTACAAAATTATAGCCGCTGGAATACGTGCGACAAATTTGTCGCTTTAATTGCTTATTTCAGCAGCACGTGAAATTGCACCTTTACAAAATCAAATGGACAATATACTGTAAGTACATATGTTTAGATATGTAATCGTCTAGATATAATACAGATAGATCTTGCTGATAATTTTGATAAGCGTGAATATTTTCCATGTATCTATGTATCCATGTATCCATGCAGATAACAATTTTTTCATGATTCCTAGCCACGCAAGATGCATATATTTAAAAGGAACTTGCGATATCCCCATTGGTAACATTGATGGTGGACTTTGGCCATCTTTACGATGATCTTCATCTACACATTGAAGATATTCTTTATCATTACGAAGAGAATGATTATTACCATAATGAACATACCTTCTTTTACATCTGTTGGAAATATGTATAAACAATAAGTTTATTGTGGTGCCATCTTCAGTAGCTAATCGTTATTGTTCAAAGATCAATATCTGCTTATACGTATCGATATTCGATAATAAACATTCTTAGTTTTTGCTTCTTCTTCCGTTTTTGTAATGGTTGATACCAAACACGAGTAAATTTTCATATCTTCCAAATCTGTTAATTTGTACAGTCATCCTGTCCCTGAGAACCACTATTCCAACAACATCGTACACCAGAAACTTTATATTTTGAACATGGTTGGCTAGATCTGACTTCGATGATTCAAGATGAAAGCACAAGTTGATGCATCAGCTATGAACCCAGGTAGGACACTTTTATCATAAATGCACAATTATTGCTTCTCTCTATTTACAATAGTTTCTCAATAATTGTTATAAGATGATTCCGCAAAACGCATATTTTTTTGCTAAACAAAATTTTGTAATTATAAGTTATAAGTATTGAGAAAGCTGTAAAAGAAAATTATTTTGCGAAATTATTACGACATAATAATTGTACAATTTTATGCTGTAACAGTTTTTACAATAATTACAAAATTATTTTCTGAAATGTATTCATTGTCAGTAATAATTGTGTTAAGATGATTCGCGCTAATACTACAATTATGTTAGCATTTATTTTAGGCGTCAATTTTATAAAGATCGCTACGTTATAATAATTAAATTTAGAATAAATAACTTCAAAATTTAAATTTAAAATTATAACACAATATATTATACATTACATTTTAAATATAAGTTATAACAAGGCCAATAAAAGCCGAACGCAAGATAAACATATGCGAATAAAAACATCCGAATAATTTTAAGTGATGTTTATTAATTTAAAATTTTTTATTAATTTAAAATATAACTAAACGTTTCGAGCCCTCTTCGCGTCATCCTCAGTAGTTGGACAAAACAAAGATACAACAATTGTGAGAGGAAATTATATGAAAGAGAAAGAATTATGAATTGTATAATGTAAATACATGAAAGCGCTATCGTTATATAATACATACTTTAAAATGAAAATTCCGGCGATATAATATAAAAATATGCAGCCTCGACATTCCCCCACAGAATCACATCGGAATCGCTTCTCAATAGTCTCAACCACGGTCTTACATACAGGTCTGGAAACGAAGGTGGTGGGGGTACGTCGCTTAACGTCCGAGAATTTAGTTTGGCAAGGGCGGCGCTGCGAGTTAAAGTACGGATATATATATATATATATGTATGATATACAAAACCGTGTGATTAAATTGAAATTAAAGTGTTGTGAAGCGGGAAGAGGTAAAATATAACACTGAAAATCATTTAAAAATTTTAATTACGTCAATATCAGTTATGTGATATCACTAACCTGTGATTCTAACCAGGTACCATAATCAAAAGCGACGCGTAGTGGCGGCCGAAGACATGAAATTCTCGGACGTTAAGCGACGTACCCCCACCACCAAATATTGGCTTCGTTTCCAGACCTGTATGTAAGACCGTGGTCTCAACCATCATGAGGAGAGGTAAAATACCAATCCTGCATTGATGTTTAAAAAATATTATAAAGGATGTTGATAATAATAGGAGAGAGACAGACTCCGATGAAAGAACCGTTGGAGTCATTGGGGTACCACACAAGTACGCGCAATCAAATGTAACATTGTGACACTTTATTGTTAAGGCGCCTTTTCATGCTGACGCTCGACGCTCATTTTCACCGTCAAAAAGATCACGTGACCACGATTATCGCCAGCGACATTTGAAATCTATGAAAAGGGATACAGCGTCGAATTGTGAGCGACTATTTAATCTATTTTGAAGTGGCATTGACAAATGTCATCACCTTGCACGCTCTTCTTTCGCAAATTTCACATTAAATGTGTCAAATGTGTGTTTCTTCGAAAACGAAACAAAAGTTCAATCTAAAATAGATTAATATTAATCGAGTCATCCAGTGATTACGCTGAACAAGGAATGATCACCGCAGAAAACCAGTAAGTTACTTATTCCTCATTTTTTTACTCTGAAAAATAATTTCATAACATTTACAATGTCTTTATTTTTAGAGTACTATTTTACTTCAATAGGATCGAACAACGGCACAAGCGAGAACGCTGATCAATTTCCGCAGCGACTGTAAAATAACGTTCGAAAATCAAAGTTCTAATTGCCAGTGAGATCAAGTGGATCAAGTGAGATCAAATGTCGTTTGCATATAAATATCATGCATGGCTAAAGGAGTGCATGACAATCATCAATAAGAAAAAGAAGCAAAATAAGCGAAAAAAATACTTGCAGCACTAGCGATTCATGAATTACAAAAAAAATCAGAAAAAGTTTATTGTGAGAAGCGCTTTTGGATTGAACCAATATTTCAAGAATGCCATGCTTATGGATTTTATCATGCAATTTTTCCGGTCGTGTCATTACATAAAAGTCGATTCAGAAACTACTTTCGCATGACGGCAACGCAATTCGAAGAATTACTACTCTTAGTTGCTCCTCGAATTACCAAACAAACGGTGATTCGAGAACCAATTTCTGCTGAAGAACGATTATCATTGACAATAAGATTCTTGGCATCTGGTGATTCCATGACTTCTATGTCTTACCAATATTTCATTGGTTTGACAACTGTGAGCAACATTATTAATGAAACATGTAATGCCATATGGAGTAGCCTTCAAAAGAAAGTACTTCCTTTTTCTTTAACAAAGGAAGATTGGTTAAATATTACTCATGATTTTGAAGATTTATGGAATTTCAAACATTGTGTCGGAGCAATTGACGGAAAACATATCTTGATACAGTGTCCTGACAATTCGGATTCATCGTATTTCAATTATGAAAATTGTCACAGCATTGTATTGCTTGGAATATGCAATGCAAAGTATATTTTTACATTCGTGGACATTGGAGCTTACAGTCGACGCAGTGATGGTGGCATTTTTAAAGATTCCTTGATTGGCCAATCATTTCATCATAAACGAATGAATTTACCAGAATCAGAACCTATTACATCGGATGTAATCGGATGACCTTTACCCTATGTTCTTGTGGGCGATGAAGCTTTTCAACTATCGGATTACTTACTTCGACCTTATCCAGGAAGAGAATATTTAAATCAAGATCGAAAAATTTTCAATTATCGTCTCAGTCACGCTAGAAGGACAATTGAAAACACTTTTGGCATACTAGTGAGTAGATGGAGAATTTTGAAGCGACCTATCATTTGTAGTATTGAAAAAATAATATAAATAGTTCAAGCAATAGTATGTCTCCATAATTGGCTTCGCTTACAAGATATTGAGGAAAATCAATATGTTCCTCCATCAATGGTTGACCAAGATGGTCCAAATGGTTTAATTCCTGGTTCTTGGAGAAAATGCATTGAAAAAAGTGCACTTCATGACATAAATAAATGCGGTATTAATAACAGTAGTCGTCGAGCTAGAGAAATTCGAGAAGAATTCTGCAGATATTTTAACAGGAGCTGTACCGTGGCAATTCGACCATTGTTAATATTTGTACATATGACCATCAAATTTTATCTTTTCAAATTGTAAACTTATCAATGTATCACTTTATCTGCTCTTGTAACGATTCATTTTAATTTTGATTTTTTGAAAATAAAAAAACAATATGACATTTGATAGTATTTATTCCCAAACTGAAATTATCATTACATTACAAACTACATTAATGGAAGCATATTATTCGTACTGTTCATTATTCATATTATTCATTCTGCCAAAGCATCGTATGTTATATCCAAAATTTTTTCATTATCTTTCGTCGTTTGCGTAATGCCAGTTCTTGCAGCTGGCACCCTAACATTGACAAGAAAGAATCAACTTCGTCTGGAACTGGGGTGGGGGTTGGGGGGGGGGGCGGAAGATCAGTAGGCACATCGTTATCACACAATGCGTTTGCAATTCGTTCTATGGCGCTGACACACGCCTCAGAATCGCTCCTTCTTTTTTTGTTCCGGGGCCCACGATCTAAAAAAGGTATACATACTAAAGACATAAAAAAGGTATAAACACTACTTTCTTACTTTCTTACTTTCTTACTTTCTTACTTTCTTTTAATACTTGTACAATGCCATGAAATATTTTGTTATCAATACATACTTGGTTCAATGTTTTCTGTGTTCTTGCCGTTATCTCCAAAATCGTCCATTGGGTCTTTGATGTTACTTATTGTGCTATAAAAATTAAAATTATCATTACAGATTATACTAAATATGATACCTTTAACATTTATATAAAATATATGATTCTTACGTTTTCAGCAAGCAAGAATCTCGCATAAATTCCATTGAATCATAATGTGCCCATTTCTTTCCATTATCTTTTCTGGCAGATCCACTGGCGCAAGTTTCAAATCTGATTATTCGTCGGTACGTGTCGTGAAGGCTTTTAAATTTTGCTTTTGCTTCATCGGCCGTAATTTTTCCGTCCAAGGCATTCGCCACTTCCTGCAACAAATTTTTTGGTAATTCTTACGTTCCGTTGTGATAGCGGAAGTTTATAGTATCAAAGAGGCTCTCGTGACTGGACTAAAAGAAGAATTTCTTCATCGTCGTGATTCAGTTTAGCCCTTATGCCTTCAACTGAATTTCTTTGGGACTTCTTTAAAGCATTTTGCACCTCAGATAATACTCCTCCCCGTGTCAACTTAACGGAATTTATAATACGAAATTAAAATACATTATAAATAATAAAATAATATAATAATATGAAAATATAATAATATAATAATATAATAATTACTTGTTTTCCTCTTGTGCAAACGCGTCGCTATCACTTGTTCTTTGTTAATATAATAATAATAAAATCACATAGAAACACTCCTACCACTCGACCAATACTAGCAAATAAATTAAACGGGCGAAGTTTGAAGAATATTTTTCAGGGAGACGTATCTCTTGGTTTGAGATTACAAGAATCCCTTGATTATTCTCTAATAATCCCGTTAATAAATAGGCGAGAAAAATATAGGTCCGAAAAGTCGCTGAAGCAGGAATCGAACCTGCGTCTTTCGCTTGCCGGGCGACTGCTTTAACCATCTAAGCTATTCAGACCCTTTCGGTCCTATATTTTTATCTTGCCTTTTTAATAGATGTTAGTAAACAATAATTTGAGAATGTTTTACCGGCTCTCAACGGTGAAAGATGTAAATTCTAATATTGTGTGTTAGCTCCATAATTAGGTCCAGGAGCGAATTAAATTAACTAATTAATAATTTTTTAAACCGCTAGTCAAATAAATTCACATAGAAAAAATTATTAATTAGTTAATTTAATTCGCTCCTGGACCTAATTATGGAGCTAACACACAATATTAGAATTTACATCTTTCACCGTTGAGAGCCGGTAAAACATTCTCAAATTATTGTTTACTAATATCTATTAAAAAGGCAAGATAAAAATATAGGACCGAAAGGGTCTGAATAGCTTAGATGGTTAAAGCAGTCGCCCGGCAAGCGAAAGACGCAGGTTCGATTCCTGCTTCAGCGACTTTTCGGACCTATATTTTTCTCGCCTATTTATTAACGGGATTATTAGAGAATAATCAAGGGATTCTTGTAATCTCAAACCAAGAGATACGTCTCCCTGAAAAATATTCTTCAAACTTCGCCCGTTTAATTTATTTGCTAGTATTGGTCGAGTGGTAGGAGTGTTTCTATGTGAATTTATTTGACTAGCGGTTTAAAAAATTATTAATTAGTTAATTTAAAATAATAATAAAAGTTAATTTATTTAATAAGGGATAAAAGTACAACGTATTAGAATCGCTTGTGTACTGCGTGTACCCTTCCAAGCAAGGGTGATTTGCGATATCTGCTTGGTCACAGATCATTTCACATAATCCGCACGTTTGTACCAAGGATATGTTCTGAAAAATACATCAAATTTAATACTAAAAAATTTCTAAACATTTGTTTATACTTCAACATTTATATTTTATATTTCACTTAATTATAAATGTAAATTAAATGTAAATAAATAATATAAATTATATAAATAATAATATAATAATAATATAAATAATAATAATATAAATTATATAAATGTAATTTAAATGTAAATGTTTGTTTTACGTTTGATTCGCGTACATTTCCATGAAACTTAGCATTCTACAAACTCAAAAACTAATAAAAGTGATTTTTGTAGGAAATATTTTTAGGACCTACTATTTTGTGAATATATTGCTTTGATTATAATCACAATCGGCCTTCTTGACATTTTTAAACAAAAAATATTAAATTAAAATATTAAACTAAAATATTTAAACTAAATATTTAAATAAAATATAAAAATAAATATTTAACTAAATATTAAAAATTAAATATTAGATATTAAATATTATTATTATATAATATTATTATTATATTATTATTATATAATATTATTATTATATTATTATATTATTATATTTAATATTAAATATATATTTAATATTTAACTAAATATTTAAACTAAAATATTACTATTTGAAAAAAATTAATATTTTACGTACTTCGAAGTCCATTTTTGATTGTACCGGGATAACGACGATTCAGCGATGACGCTGGATATTGAACAAATTGAACTTCATTTCTTTGATGCTAGCGTCAAAGCGAAATCACGTGACCCCTCTTGACGGTTATTTTCAGCGTCTCATGAATTGGCACCTTTACTGTGAAAAATACGGCATGAGTCGCTGAATATAAATATGTCAAACCCACGTATATCGAAGGAGGGGATGACATGTGCGCGCGCTGACATCAAATTTTTAACATGTTTTCTAAGATAGGAAAGTAAATGTCATCTAATTGTTCCTGTTAAAATTATTGTTCGTTTTCAGGTGCAAATTGATGAAACATTCGTATATATTGTGTATAAAGGAAAAAACTTTATTCAGACTTGTACACATATCTTCCCGTCGCGACATATAACATGCAAACGAACGTAAAGAGGCGCGCTCTCTATCGAGAGGTAACAGAATAAAAACGGGGACAAAAAAAATGCGTTACCAACCTAGACAACAGAATAGAACTTCTAGAGTTAACTAGACAAATGGCGGACAATTTCAAATTTAAACATTTTAACTCAACACTTTCCCTAAAACTTTAAATTCTAACATTTAGTGACTATATATATATATATATATATATATATAATATAATATACCTATTCTATCGATTTATATTAGATGAAAATATTATTCACTATTAAGTTGAAAATATATTTAGTTTTAGGTATAAAAGTGATACAAAAAGAAATGTTCCTAAGTACAAACATTATATTTATTATTATTACAATATAAGTAATAGGCTCCGTTATAAAATAAATTGAAATTAAATAAGGGCTAAATAAGAGCCAAGGCGCTGTTAGGGGTGCGCAAATAATTCTTTTTTCTTTTTGGTTATTTAAAAAAAACCTTTTATTAAGAACGTACGTTTCGGTCCTCCTATCGGACCATCATCAGCTGTGTCACTAATTAATCACAGGCTAAATGGTCATGAGTTCACATGGGATGAGGTGGAAATCCTGGATGAGGAAAATACATACAGAAAACGTTTGATGTCGGAGATGATATTTATAAAGAGGCAAAAAAAAACAGCCTCAATCTACAAACCGATACTGTTAAGGTAACCCCCTGCGTTACCGATATGAGTCCTGCCTAGGGAGCGCTCGAGTGGAGGGAAGGGGTGCGCACAATTGGCCGCTTGCGTCGCTCGCTTTCACTTACTTTTCGGTTGTTGTAGTGCGTGTGCATTGCGTTGCGTATCGTACGGATCGTGTGATTAAGAATATTCTCGCGTTATCAAGCACAAAGAGATCGTTCTTCGTCCAATTGGGGACAGGAGTGATAAGCCTCCTGGCATCTTATACCCAGGCAATTTGCAAAAGCCTAGCCGCAAGGTGTTATATTACAACTGGATTTGGTGAGGTTATCTCAGCCTCACACTTCCATGCCGCAAGGTGAAAGAGTCCCCGTTCGACTTATTTTCAAAAGTCTGCCGACGACCCCCATTGCAGGGCGAGGTGTTAGAGTCTGACGACTCTTCTACTTATTTCTTACAAGGTAAAAAAGTCCCAGTTCGACTTAACCTATAAACTTTGATTTCTCTCTACGAACCTCCCCCCTTCTAAGGAGAGAGGTGTACGAGTCAGTTGACTCTTTCTTCATTTCTAATCCATTTTTATTTCAGCATTTATTTATAAGTTATCATTCACATGCGTGATATTACATTCACATGCGTGATATTACATTCACTTGCGTGATATTACATTCACATACGTGATATTACATTCACATGCGTGATATTACATTCACATACGTGATATTACATTTACATACGTGATATTACATTTACATACGTTATATTACATTCACTTACGTTATATTAAAGTATTTTACATTATAATTCTTTATGTTTATAAAAGTATCTTTAATTCAAATAGCCAGATCATTAATTTCAAATTTTAGAATAATTTCTTTAAACTTGGTTTCGGATAATACAATTTATTTTTTGAAAGATCTCTATGAAGAATTATTTTATGTAAACTCATTATTTGATTTAATTTATTCTTTCGAATTGAAAAGATTACAGTATCCTATTTATTTTTTTTAAGTCTTCTTGTTAGTAAGTTATGTAAATTTATTAATGTATTGGTTAAAAAGTTATTATTAAATATATGAATCTCTATTTTTTGATATATGTTCTGTAGTATTTTTTTATGTACGCTTTTTAAGATATTAAACGAAACTAGACCACAGAGCGCGGAACCAGATTGGTTAAATATTATACATTTTGGTCCTTCGAGCCGGATATTGCGCCTTTCAACATGTCCAGTGTAGACGCGAGGATCGCTCTGCAAAAGAGCCGATTTACCCTCATTCAAGAAGCTGCCGAACTTGACTAAACGGATGCATCACGTACGACTCGACAATTGGTGATCACCCGATTGGATATGCTCGAACAAAACTGGGTAAAGTTTCAAGAAGAGCATGAAAATATGTGTCTCTCGGAGAGTGACGCGTTGAGCGACCAACCGTACATAAAGGAACGAGTTTATGAGCGTTGTCAAGCGTTTTATATATATTCTCGTGCCAAGCTGCTCACACAACGAGATGAATTCGACACATTAGAACGGCATTCTAGATCTTCGCTCTCTGATCATGTACCTTCAACTTCAATGATGCCTCGCAGTGCCTTGCCTCGGATCAAACTACCGAGCTTCTCTGGAGACTACCAATCATGGAGATTGTTTCACGATTTATTTTCATCGCTGATACGTGACAACGCAGATTTATCGACCGTGGAAAAAATGCACTACTTGAAGACGTGTCTCACTGGAGAGGCAGCTCGTTTAGTTTGCAATTTACCGCTTTCAGGTGACAATTTCATGGTTGCGTGGACCTTGCTAGTCTCAAGATATGAGAATAAAAGATTTCTAGTAACTGCACAACTAGATAGAATCACCAACTTAAAGCCGCTAAAAACGAAGTCTGCACAAGGTTTGAGAGCTCTCCTAACGACAATATCAGAAGCTCTGGGTGCAATACGTGCTATGGGATGTGCTGTGCATCATTGGGACCCGCTGTTGTTACATCTATTAGTGAAGTTACTCGATCCCGAAACTCGAGAAGCATGGGAGGTTAAACTCGGATCATCTCCAACCTATCCGACATACGCACAGTTTGAGGAGTTTCTTGTTGGAAGAACACGAGCCATGGAAAATCTCAACTTACACGCCTCAACTTCTGGATCGCACAAAGAGCATTCTGCCGGCTCTTCAGGCAAACCACGCACCAAGATTGCAGCTCATGTCGCTACCTCCTCATCCAATACAGGTACTTCTTCATGCCCGCTATGTGGATCCTCGCATTACCTTGCAAAGTGCGAGAATTACCAGTCAAAGACGCTCCAACAACGTAGGGAAATCATATTAAAACAACGAAGGTGTTTTAATTGTCTCGGTCCTCATGTGGCGAGTAGATGCAACTCAACCAAACGCTGTCTAAAATGCGGGAAGAAGCACCACACCTCAATACACGACGCCAATGGCATGTCTACGTATAAACAGAATGCCGATAAATCAACAAGTAGTGAAGCTGCTAAATTCACAGCGCCATCACAACCTCAAGCCTCCGCTTTGTGACAATCAAAGGTATGTGCACATCAAACCGGGCAAGCTATTCCATCACGTAAGCTTACACTGTTAGCAACAAGCAGAGCACTATTGCAAAAGAAGAACGGTGAACTCCATGCAGTACGTTTGTTGATTGATCAAGGTTCAGAACTATCTTTTATCTCGGAAGATCTAGTTCAAAGTGCCCAGCTTAAGAGGACGGCGGCCTCGATACCACTTCTCGGAATTGGTGGCACATACTCAGGCCGTACAAAAGGACTTGTCTCAATACGACTTCATTCTATACATGATGCCAACTCCAACTGCGCCATCAATGCCTATGTGTTACCACGATTGACTGCAAAATTACCACCTTATGACGCAACTTCTCGATCATGGCCGCACATCACCGGACTACAGCTCGCAGATCCGGATTTCGCTTGTTCTGGACTCATTAACATTATAGTAGGCTCAGATAACTACGGCTCTGTAATTCTTCCAGGCCTGGCTCAAGGCGGAACGTCTTCACCTGTTGCTCAACAGACCATTTTTGGATGGGTTCTATCCGGAACGATTACAACTGACGAAGTGACCTCGTCAACGCAAGCCTATCATTGCACCTTGGATCGTGATTTGCAAGAGCTTATTAGCAGATTTTGGACACAAGAGGAACTTCCAGCGTCGAAAACTTCCAAATTAACTAAAGATGAAGAAGAGTGTGAACGACATTTTCTGTCTACTCATTCGAGAGATGCAACGGGAAGATACATCGTTCGACTTCCTCTAAAGTCTGATCCAACACTCCTGGGAGATTCTAAGACGAGAGCACTCAATACTCTGAACAGATTAACACATCGATTCTCATCCAATCATATGTTCCAGAAACTCTACAGTGAATTCATTGAAGAATACAAAAACCTGGGTCACATGGTGACAGCTGACATTTTCGAAAATCAAGTCTCTCCTGTGTACTATCTGCCTCATCTTGGAGTGCTTCGAGAGAATAGCCGCACTACCAAATTAAGAGTCGTTTTTAACGGATCTAGCCGCACTAGCAGTGGTCTTTCCCTCAACGACATCCTTCACGCTGGCGCCAAGCTTCAGACAGATATATCAGAAATTCTCCTTTGGACTCGTACGCACAAGATTCTCTTTTCGACAGACATAGTGAAAATGTTCCGACAGATTGCGGTTCAAGAGGATGACTGGGACTTACAGAGGATTCTATGGCATGGACAAGATGGCCGACCTGTCGCTTACCGACTTACGACAGTGACATATGGACTCAATTGCGCTCCATTTCTCGCACTACGCACTATTCAGCAATTGGTGAATGATGAAGGTCATCGATTTCCGAAGGCGATAATTCCTTTAACAAAAGGTAGATACGTTGATGACATCTTCGGAGGAGCAGAGTCGATTTCAGAGGTGAAAGAAATCATTAGACAACTAATACAACTTTGCAACGCGGGCAGGTTTCCGTTACAAAAATGGAGCAGCAATTGTCCAGAGGTTTTACCGAAGACTAACGAGGTGTCGCCATCCGCCGTGGAATTCGAACCTACTCTTTGTAAGATTTTGGGACTTGTCTGGAAACCAGATTCTGATACATTTCACTTTTCAGCAGCGACTACATACACCACCTCTACACTAACGAAGAGAGTAGTATCTTCTGAAATCGCAAGATTGTACGATCCGCTGGGACTCATCGCGCCAATTTTAATAAGAGCTAAAATCATTCTCCAAGAACTCTGGCTGATAAAAACGGGTTGGGACGACCCTCTGCCACCAGAACTACGACAACGCTGGACGAGCTTTCGACAACAACTGCAACAGCTCAACCAGCTATCCATATCGAGATGGCTCGGCAATGTTCGCTTCAACTCTTCGGTTGAAATTCACGGTTTTTCGGATGCCTCCCAGCTAGCAATGGCAGCGGTGATTTACGTAAGAGTTCCTGGTGACTATGGTAAATTCTCTGCACGATTAGTGTGTTCCAAGACAAAAATTGCACCGATCAAGCGACTCTCCATACCCCGTCTCGAGCTCACCGCTGCCCTTCTCCTAACACGATTGATGACGAATACGCTAAAGGCACTTGAACTACATGAAGCATCAGTATTCTGTTGGACAGATTCGTCCGTTACGCTCACTTGGATAAACGCTCATCCATCCCGCTGGAGGGACTTTGTACATAATCGCGTATCGGCTATTCAAGATCTACTGCCGAATGGAGCGTGGCGTTTTGTACCCGGCAAAGAAAACCCAGCCGATTGTGTAAAACGAGGCCTAACACCATACAACTTAGCCCAGCATGAATTGTGGTGGAAAGGGCCCAGCTGGCTTTCAAATCCACAGTCTTCTTGGCCTTCATTCGGTTTTGAATCTGCACTGGACGCTGACTTGGAAGAACGACCGGGAAATGTCATGGTTGCGGCCGCTCGACAGACTCACTACTGGGAGTTGTTAGACAGATATTCGTCATTCACAAAACTAATACGAGTTACCACACTCTGCCGCAGATTTATCTCATGTCTGCGTAAAATACCACAGTCGTCGCCACTAAAACATCCATTGACGCCTATGGAACTCGAGCAAAGTCGCAAGTTCTGGATACGAAATGTGCAAAAAGCCTGGTTCTCCTACGAAATGGGAGTCATCTCAAGGAAAGAACAACTTCCAAAATCTCACTCATTAGTGCGCCTTACGCCTTTCCTGGATCAAGAAGGTTTGCTTAGAGTTGGAGGGCGACTTCATAATGCCCAGATCGATTCGGAATCTAAACATCCGTTTATTTTGCCAAGAAGATCACCTCTCAGTAAGCTGATAATAGATGATGCTCACAAGAGAATGCTCCATGGGGGCACTCAGGTTACTTTAACCTTCATACGAAGATCGTACTGGATTGTCGGCGGTAGGACACCCGTAAGATCCCACATATTGAAATGCGGACGGTGCGCTCGATACAGAGGAATCCGAGCTCAACAGTTAATGGGCCAGCTTCCAACGGCCCGAGTAGCTCAAGCCAGACCTTTTTGCAACACAGGCCTTGATTATGCCGGTCCTCTGACTTTAAAGACTTGGAGAGGGCGGGCGGCACGAACTTACAAAGGTTATCTGGCTATTTTTGTATGTCTCGCGACTTCAGCAATTCACATAGAAGTGGTAACGGATTACACGACTGATGCGTTTATTGCCGCCTACAAACGGTTTACGGGTAGAAGAGGAATATGCGCCACACTGCAAAGTGACTGTGGAACAAACTTTGTGGGAGCCGATGCAGAATTGAGGCGTCAATTTAAGTCATCCTCCAAGGAACTACATCATCTTGCCTCGTTGCTCGCCAATGACAACACCATATGGAGATTCAATCCTCCCTCTGCTCCCCACTTCAGAGGAAAGTGGGAGGCAGCTGTGAAATCCACAAAATTTCACTTACAACGAGTGTTGAAAGATACCGTGTTAACATACGAAAAAATGACGACCATCACGGTACAAATAGAGGCAGTCTTAAATTCCAGACCGCTATGTCCGCTGTCAGACGACGCAAATGACTACTCCGCTCTGACTCCCGGGCATTTCCTGATTGGAGAAGCGCCTACTGCAATACCAGAACCCAATTTATCCGTTGAGAAAACCTCCAGGCTCACACGTTGGCAGTTGCTGAGACAGAAGGTAGATCATTTTTGGTCAAGATGGACCTCTGAGTGCCTGCAGCGCTATCAAGCTGTATCCAAGTGGCATCATCCTTCCAACGAGATCAAGGAAGGATCAATGGTTTTAATTACTGATGAACGCTACCCGCCGGGAAAATGGCCACTCGCTCGAGTAACGCACCTGCATCCAGGGCCAGACGGTCTAACACGAGTTGTCACCGTAAAAACAGCTACCTCCACGTACAAACGGCCCATAGCGAAATTGTGCGTTCTACCAACAGATCCTGACGCCGTTAATTCGACAAATCTATCATCGAAGGCGGGCGGAAATGTTAAGGTAACCCCCTGCGTTACCGATATGAGTCCTGCCTAGGGAGCGCTCGAGTGGAGGGAAGGGGCGCGCACAATTGGCCGCTTGCGTCGCTCGCTTTCACTTACTTTTCGGTTGTTGTAGTGCGTGTGTATTGCGTTGCGTATCGTACGGATCGTGTGATTAAGAATATTCTCGCGTTATCAAGCACAAAGAGATCGTTCTTCGTCCAATTGGGGACAGGAGTGATAAGCCTCCTGGCATCTTATACCCAGGCAATTTGCAAAAGCCTAGCCGCAAGGTGTTATATTACAACTGGATTTGGTGAGGTTATCTCAGCCTCACACTTCCATGCCGCAAGGTGAAAGAGTCCCCGTTCGACTTATTTTCAAAAGTCTGCCGACGACCCCCATTGCAGGGCGAGGTGTTAGAGTCTGACGACTCTTCTACTTATTTCTTACAAGGTAAAAAAGTCCCAGTTCGACTTAACCTATAAACTTTGATTTCTCTCTACGAACCTCCCCCCTTCTAAGGAGAGAGGTGTACGAGTCAGTTGACTCTTTCTTCATTTCTAATCCATTTTTATTTCAGCATTTATTTATAAGTTATCATTCACATGCGTGATATTACATTCACATGCGTGATATTACATTCACTTGCGTGATATTACATTCACATACGTGATATTACATTCACATGCGTGATATTATATTCACATACGTGATATTACATTTACATACGTGATATTACATTTACATACGTTATATTACATTCACTTACGTTATATTAAAGTATTTTACATTATAATTCTTTATATGTTATAGGATCGAAAGGATCTGAATAGCTTAGTTGGTTAAAAGCAGTCGCCCGGCAAGCGAAAGACGCAGGTTCGATTCCTGCTTCAGCGACTTTTCGGACCTATATTTTTCTCGCCTATTTATTTACGGTATGGTTGAAATATAATCAAGGGAATCTTGTAATCTCGTACCAAGAGATACGTTTCCCTAAAAATATTCTTCCAACTTCGCCCGTGTAAGTTATTTGCTAGTTGGGTCGAATTATATTAATATTCTCTATTTGAATTTATTTACTAGCGACAAAAAAATTATTAATTATTTAATTTAATCCGCTCCTGACCTAATTATGGAGTTAACATACAATATTAGAATTTACATCTTTCACCGCTGAGAGCCGGTAAATTGTTCTCAAAAATTATTGTTTACTAACATCTATTTAAAAGGCAATTGAAAAATATAGGATCGAAAGGGTCTGAATAGCTTAGTTGGTTAAAAGCAGTCGCCCGGCAAGCGAAAGACGCAGGTTCGATTCCTGCTTCAGCGACTTTTCGGACCTATATTTTTCTCGCCTATTTATTCACGGTATGGTTAAAATATAATCAAGGGAATCTTGTAATCTCGTACCAAGAGATACGTTTCCCTAAAAATATTCTTCCAACTTCGCCCGTGTAAGTTATTTGCTAGTTGGGTCGAATTATATTAATATTCTCTATTTGAATTTATTTACTAGCGACAAAAAAAAAATTATTAATTATTTCATTATTTTGTTTTGTTATATTATTTTTTATGTTGTGTTATATTATAATATAAACATTATATTTTTTATGTTATGAATGCAATATAAAAAAATACATTTAGTTTTAAGTATAAAAAAGTGATGAAAAGGAATGTTCTTAAGTGCAAACATTACTTTATTATTATTATTATTATTTTATTATTGCTCATTATTTTTGTGTTACGTGTTATAATATAAGCATTGTATTATTTTTTATGTTATAAATAGAATAAAAAATATGTTTGCAAGTAAAGAAATGTGATGTTATAATAAAATTAGTCCTTCAGATTTTTTCTTGTATATTTATTACAAAAGTAATACAATTATTTTTAATAAATGTATTTTATCTTGTATCTTATTCATGTAAATTGTTAAAATATTCATTGATTATAATATTACGTGCTAGCAAACCTGCATTTCCTGCTTCATTTTGAGGAGGAGGAGAATTTAATACATGATCATTTGCGATGATATTTTCTAAAATATGTAAATCTTCATTATCAACAGGTGGAGGAATATCTTCCCCTCGACGTCGTGCTATATTATGTAACAGCAGTTGCTACTATTATTGTCATTACTGTCCTGATTTTTAAGCGACTTCCATATGCTAATATTGGAAATCTACGTTTCCAGGTACCAAATGTGTGTTCTACTATGGTTCTTGTTCTAATATGTGATTCATTATATAATTGTTGAGCACGGCCTTCAGGATTTAATAATGGTGTAAATAAATAAGGTTTTGCAGAATATGCACTATCACTTAAAACATAAAGTTTAACTATATGAGCAAGTATTTAATTATGCTAAAATAGTTATAACTGCTAAAATAACAGATTCAAATATATATTATTATCATTGAAACCACATACCTAATAATATAAGCAGTTGTGAAGTTGTTTCAAACAGCATTCTTAAATTACTGTTCTGAAATATTGTTGAATCATGAACTGAACCTGGCCATCGAGCTACAATATCAATTATTTCTTTGTTTGCATTTGCCACGACTTGTACATTTAAGGAAAAATATGATTTTCTATTTCTAAATACTTCCGCATCATCACCACCTATTTGTATATTATATTGTATATACATTAGAATCGATATGTAAAAATGTTTTAAATGCAAAAATTGTATATTGATGAAACATACTGAATACCATAACATACCTAGAGATTGTATTCTTATATGTGTACAATCAATAGCACCAATTACTCTTGGAAATGCAGCATTTAAAAAAAAAAAATTATTTGAGCTCGTGAAATCTCTTCTTGTGTTTGTGGTAATTTTATATAAACGTGTGCCAGAGAAGTTATAGCTTCAGATACTCTAACGATTATTTTTGAAACTGTAGATTTGTCCATTCCACCATAGTCACCCATTGTTATCATAAATCCATTAGTCGCATAGAAACGTAAAGCAATAAGCAATTGTTGCATTGGTGTTACCGAATTATTTCTGCAAAATTACTTATTTATTACTATGATTATAACATATCGTAATTGACATACTGTAACTGTTACATATTGTATCTTGTAATGTAATTTTAATGTATGCGTGAAACATATATATTTTCAAATTATACATCTTGGATTAATAAGAAAATAATATTTACCTGTTATGTGTATACTGCAGGTGATCTTCAATCTGTTCTAATATATTTATAACAGATTGCTTCTGTAACCGAAACCTTCTATAAAAATTTAATTCGTTGTATTCTTCAAAATAATTAGTACGCACATGTACATTTCGCGGTATTCCGTAAACAACTAGATCGAATGCTTCTAATTCATCATCTTCTAGTACTTCGAAATTTAAATCCATTTTTCTGGTTTAATCTCTAATAACTCGTGCACGAACAGTCCTTCATCGCCTTACGTCAGTGCGCGACAATAACAACATAACCAATGATTTGATATTGTTGAGATGTGCAATTTAGATGTTAGTTTCTTTTTAGTTCCTATTATTCATTGTAAGTTGGCAACTTCCATTCTGTCATTTTTCTTTTTTATATGTTGCCCAACCTGACGCTCTCTAGTAGAACATGTCGAGAAGGAAACACGTGTAGTCACGCTTCATCCGAATAAAAACTTATAGTTTCCTTTTTAAACAGAACGCTCTTTATTAAATTCACGTCCACAAATCCGTTCCTTAAAAAGCGCTAATCAACAGCTATAACAACGATTTCTGTTCCTTAAAGTTTCTTAAGCGGTATCTTAGCTAAAATCATCGCTTAAAATAAGCTCAAATTAAAGCACTATAAGTGTCGCTTATATTTTGGTGCAACAAACTTAAAATTTTAAGTCTTGCTTAAAGCCAAAATAACATTGGTGCAACCGGGCCTTAATATTGAAAATTATTTCGACGTTGATATGGCAATTAAATATAATTGATAATATAGGACAGTACGAAATAACATAACGATTATCAACTATATATCCCCCCCCCCCCTTCCGGGTCGTTCGAAAGTCTTACCAGTATCTCGTCGACGATAACATGGGTAAGCATCTTCATCCATCCTCGTTTCTTCTAGAGAACCTAACCCTAACCCTTTTTTTTTAAACGTGTGGAAATGCGTCTTCCGCATACCCTGACCTCCCGGGGCGGGAAGTCAGGGTTATGTGGGGCTGGAGTCTATCTAACGACCCCGACCCACTAAAACCACACGGGTGACCCCTCGACCTAACCGCGGACGCATGGGATCGCTTGTCGCATACGCCACGCGTCCGCTAATAGGTCATGCCGTCCATTTGTTGTAAATGGACGGTTCCTCCTCTAGTTGGGGTGCAGCGGGTCACCGCCGCCGCACCCCGCCGCCGCAGTTGTGGGGGCCGGTTCGAGATCGGAGGACACCCGCTCCGATCCCGAGCCCTCACTGCCCTCGCGGGTTGGGGCTCCCTCCCCTCCAGTGATGCCAGATTCGGGACGCGCAACATGCCACATTGAAGTAGTGGGGATACAATACACAAGCGAGAATCGTGTCGATGTGCGCTTCGGCAAGCTTCGGATAGAAGAAGAGGACGGAAAATCTTTTCTGTCTCTTTTCTACCAGGCAGGCAACGAAGGCGACGGGCGACGGGCGACAATGGTTCGATGCTTGCTTCTCGCGATACGCGTGATAGTTTTTTTTTTCACAGACTTTTGTATAATATATTTAACATTATAAAAAAATATTTTTTTATGTAAAAATAAATACAAATATTAAATTATTACATACACATATGTATATATATACATATACACGATAAAAGAGTGCCCACATGTATGTGTGTATATATACGTAAATATTAATTATAAAGTTTTATATGAATGCAATTTTTATGATATATTTATTATCAACAATGTTAAAATATATATTTTTTTAATGATATTTTAAAGATAATGATATTTATCGCAATCTTTTAAATGATATTTTGTTGAAAGTTATACGATAATTAGTTGCAATATTATGAGCGTTTCAAATGAAAAAGATCATTTTTCCTTCAACTCTCGATAATTTGGCAACAAATCATCGCACAGAGATCAACAATTATTTAAATTAAAGAGCATCGGTGACCCACGGAATTTTTTGTTCAATCATATTACATATCTTAGAAATGATATAATAAAATTTGTACATATATATATATAGTACAAATAGAAAATTGCAATAAAAGGATAAGAATAGGACAGGATAGGATGTTTATTATAATAGTGGTCTTCCACACCACCCTAAGAGGTTCCACTAAATGGCGCGTTAGGTTTTTTTATAGTGGACCTTCGCCAAGAGCCCTATTCTACCACATCATATTACATGTGATGAAAGCGATAGAGAAAGAATGACTATATTTGCAAGTGTGATGTTCTTTAAGAACAGAATATTTTTTACACACCTATTTAATTTACAGGTGTAAATTAAAATAAAGTATTATATATATATACTGTATAAAGGCGAGAAGGAAAGGAGAGAGAACATAAATTTTTATAATAATTTAAAAACAAAAAAATTTTTTATTATTTATATATGTATATATACATATTTATCTATATATATTAATATAGATTGGGCCACTTTGTCCCTGCCGACCGCCCCAGCCACCCCGGCCGCCCCGGGTGCCTGGATTGTCTCTGCCGCCCCAGCTCCTTCGACCACGCCAGCTATACGGCCTAGTTGGGCCGCCTCTGGCGCCCCGGTGGTAATACCAGTGGCCACGCGATCTTCCACGTCCATGTCCTTTTTTGAAAAATAAACACATAAATTAATAACAATCATATAATATATAATGCATATAAATTATTACATTAATGTATATAAATTAATAATTTAATAATAGAAAATAAAAAGATACATACCTTTTTTCTTTTGCGGCCCTTGCTCCTGCGGCTGTTCTTCTAGAGGCTGCTCCGGGGGCTGCTCCGGGGGCTGCTCTGATATTTTTTCCGGGGGCTGCTCTGGCGGGTGGCGTTGCTGCTGTTGCTGCTTTAGATCTTGCAGCTGTTGCTGCATTTCAGTTTGTTGCTGCAGCAAGTGCTGTATTATATCTTCTGTAAAAATTAATATATAGTTTTTAATATGCACTAAAAAATAATGCACTAAAATAATTTTAAAAAACTAATCATATAATTAATTATAATTTATTATAATAATTTAAATAATATTAATCAAAATAATTACTTTAATTAATTACTTAATTTAATAATTACTTTTATTAATTATTTAATAAATAAAAATCTAGGTTTGAAAAATAAGGCCTTCTGTATGTGTATGCATGTGTTAAGAGAAATATGTGTAAGTTTAAACAGCTATAAATTATATATATACATATATATATATATATATATATATATAGGGTGTAACTTAAATGTGGGTCGCTACTTCAGGAGCATATTCTACTCATCGAAATAAGCAAAAAATTTATATAAACATGTGTCCAAAAATAATTTAGTTTTATGGTTGTTAATATCGGAAGGACACACTTACGTTGTCATGGAAACCTGAAACTTTTATTTTCTACTGTTTTGTATTATTGGAAATAAAATAACACGCTTTGTAATTATCTTAAGTTTCAACTTAAACATGACTGTAATGTGAAATCGACACATTTTTGAACATATGTTTATATGAATGCTCATTTCGATGAGTAGAATACGCTCCTGAAGTAGCGGCCCACATTTAAGATAGATACTCCCTGTATAATTACATATACGCACGCGCGCGCGCGTGTGTGTGTGTGTGTGTGTGTGTGTGTGTGTGTGTACGCGTGTAATATGTGTGAATTATATTAACACTACTTTTATAACCTACTTCTCTTATTGTTAGTACACACATACATGGTCTTATTGAAATATATGTGTTACAATGTTAATAAACTGCTTATTATGTGCAAATGATGAAGAAAGAGAAGCCAAAGATTAAAGTCTATACTTCTAAACAATATAAATAATAATAATTTGATTTTTTACTTACGTGACATGTTGCGTCTCGTGCAGTACGCAGTACGCCACTATATGTATAGTATCTTCAATTGTTTTGTCAAGCGCACGGCATAGCTTGTTGCTATTGGTCGCAAGCGCACAGCATAGCTTGTCGCTATTGTCACGAGTGAACGTATTTTTTACGTGCTTGTGAAATTTGTGCTTTCAAGAAATTGACATCCAAGTTGAATCTCAACTGTAAGTCGTTCAATTTCTATTATATTTTCATCTCTTTATTCTTCTTATTTTATTTATTCACTTTTTAGTTTCCATCTTTTTCATTTTTTGCATCGTGTATAAATGTGCGATATATTGAAAAAGAAACCTAAGCGAAGCTTTTCAGATGCTTGGCTTAACGATGCTCGATTTCAATCTTGGATACGCAAAGTATCCTTTGATGATAGTCTTTTTCATTGTATCGTGTGTAATAAAAATTTTTCGTGCAATTCGCATATTGTAAGACATGCGGATTCTGCGTGTCACAAAAATAGTATGAAAGAAAATGCTTCAATTGATATTAATACTGTAAATTTGCAAGAAAAAAAACAATATAAAAAAACATTTAGACAACAATGGTTAGAAATAGAAGAATTTAAATTATGGTTACGCGAAGTACCAAACGACGCCAACTCATTCTTTTGTTCGATTTGTGATAAATCAATTGCTGGTGGTCTATCACAAATATATCGACACGCAGAATCTAAAATTCACAAAAATAAATGTGGAAAAAGTAAAATAACGAACGAAGATTTGAATACGCAAAATGATGAGTCACTTTTGTCGTTTGATGAGCGAAAAAAATCTGCGGAAATACGATATGCCGCACTAATTACTGAGAAAAATATACCTCATCAAACTGCAAAAGAAATTCTCAATTTCTTTCAACAAATAGGAAAAGATTCGAATGTATTGCAAAGCATGAGCATGGGTCGAACAAAATGCAAAAATATAATATCGAATGTTCTGTGTCCGGTTGAGACAAAACGTGTAGCTAATAGCATTCAGAACGTTAAATTTTCTGTTTTTATTGATGAAACATCCGATATATGTAACGAAAAATGGATGACGTTTTTTGTTAGATATGTTGTTTCCGAGACTTTAGATGTTCGGTCACAATTAGTAAAATTAATTAATATTGATGCAAGAGAGAGCAGTGCGGAAAAATTATTTAATGCATTCCAGTCTGAAATGTACAAACTTCAAATTCCATTTTCAAATATCCTTGCCCTGTCATGTGACAATGCATCAGTGATGACAGGAAAACATTTATCTTTTAAAAAAAAACTGGAAGAAAAATGTAAAAATTTAATAACATTTGCATGTCCTTGCCATTCTGCCGCATTGGTTGCGCACGCTGCATGCGCTAAAATGCCCGCATTTTGCGATGAATTTCTTAAAAAAATTATTAATTATATTAATATTAGTCCAAAGCGTTCAGCTATATTTAATGAATTTTCTGAATGTTTCCAAGAAACTACTCGCAAAATTTTAAAATTATGCGACACTCGATGGCTTTCGCATTATTTCAGTATTGAGAGACTTCTTGAATCGTGGGATACGATAAAATATTTTCTTCGTGAAACGGTTATTAGCGAAAAATCAAAGTCTGGGGAATATTTATTGTCTCTCATAGAAAATGTGGATATAAAAGCCTATTTTCTATTTTTAAAATATGTTTTAAATTTTTTCAATCAATTTAATGCGTTTTTTCAAGCTGCTGAAACAAGAATCCATTTATTGCAGCCTAAATCTGTTAATTTTCTCATAAAAATTTCCGAACACTTTTTGAAACCGGAGTTATTAAAACATTTACTTTCAAATGTTACATTTCATGAAAAAGAAAATCATAAATCTCTAAACGATATTACTTTAGGATCAGAATGTGAACAATATCTTCAAAACTTAGTAAAGGAAGGACATGCAGAAGTTATTACAAGTATTCGACAAAATTGTTTGCAATTTTATATAACTGCTGCCGAAGAAATTAAAAAAAGATTACCGGTTCATGATGTATTTTTATATAAATTAAAAGTTTTTCAACCACCATCTTTGTTTGACGATAATAGAGAAACATCTTTTAATGACGTTGTTTTTATCACAAAAACTCTAGGTGGTTTTGATGAAGATGGCTTAAAAAAAGAATGGTTCGCATTAAATTCTGATTTTAGTACTGAAGAAAAACAGAATCTTTCACAATTAAATTTTGATAATATGTGGAAGGAAATTTTAAAATGTCAATCAAATAATATTACTAATTACAAGTATCCTAATTTAAAATCACTTTTGAATGCGATAAGATCGCTTCCCAACTCAAATGCTGATCCAGAAAGAACGTTTTCAGTTTTATCTGATTTGAAAACAAAAAAACGAAACAGACTTTCGTCGACCTGTGTAAATGCTACTTGCGTATTCAAGTCAGCGTTGAAGGCGAGGGACGAAACAGCCTTACAAATGAAAATTGATGAGCAGCATTTATCTCTTATGTCGGCGGATAATTTATATACAAATTCTGAAAAGAAAAAGAAAAACAGCCTTACACTATATGCTGCAGATATTAATGATATTGCAGTTCCCTCGTCGTCTAATGATATATCTGTAAATGAGACAATTGTATAAAAAAATATGTCTGTAAAGGATACCACGTATGAACGAGAGCGGTGTGTAAAAAATATTTTGTTCGTAAAGGACACCACACCTATAAATTAAATAGGTGTGTAAAAAATATTTTGTTCGTAAAGGACACCACACCTTTAGATAAGATAAGTGTGTGAAAAATATTTTGTTCGTGAAGGACACCACACCTGTAAATTAAACAGGTGTGTAAAAAATATTTTGTTCGTAAAGGATACCACACTTTTAAATAAGATAAGTGTGTAAAAAATATTTTGTTCGTGAAGGACACCACACCTGTAAATTAAATAGGTGTGTAAAAAATATTCTGTTCTTAAAGGACATCACACTTGCAAATATAGTCATTCTTTCTCTATCGCTTTCATCACATGTAATATGATGTGGTAGAATAGGGCTCTTGGCGAAGGTCCACTATAAAAAAACCTAACGCGCCATTTAGTGGAACCTCTTAGGGTGGTGTGGAAGACCACTATTATAATAAACATCCTATCCTGTCCTATTTTTATCCTTTTATTGCAATTTTCTATTTGTACTATATATATATGTACAAATTTTATTATATCATTTCTAAGATATGTAATATGATTGAACAAAAAATTCCGTGGGTCACCGATGCTCTTTAATTTAAATAATTGTTGATCGTTGTGCGATGATTTGTTGCCAAATTATCGAGAGTTGAAGGAAAAATGATCTTTTTCATTTGAAACGCTCATAATATTGCAACTAATTATCGTATAACTTTCAACAAAATATCATTTAAAAGATTGCGATAAATATCATTATCTTTAAAATATCATTAAAAAAATATATATTTTAACATTGTTGATAATAAATATATCATAAAAATTGCATTCATATAAAACTTTATAATTAATATTTACGTATATATACACACATACATGTGGGCACTCTTTTATCGTGTATATGTATATATATACATATGTGTATGTAATAATTTAATATTTGTATTTATTTTTACATAAAAAAATATTTTTTTATAATGTTAAATATATTATACAAAAGTCTGTGAAAAAAAAACTATCACGCGTATCGCGAGAAGCAAGCATCGAACCATCGTCGCCCGTCGCCCGTCGCCTTCGTTGCCTGCCTGGTAGAAAAGAGACAGAAAAGATTTTCCGTCCTCTTCTTCTATCCGAAGCTTGCCGAAGCGCCGAGCGCACATCGACACGATTCTCGCTTGTGTATTGTATCCCCACTACTTCAATGTGGCATGTTGCGCGTCCCGAATCTGGCATCACTGCTCCCCTCCCCATTGGGATTAGGGAATCGGCCTGCAACCCACGAGGGCTCTCCTCGGAGGAGGCGCCGCTCGCTCGCCCATGGCGAGCGGACGACGCTCCTCTATCGATTGGGGAGAGGGGCCGGCCGACGATCGAAACATGTATTGAAACGATGCAGAAACATCGGCACGGCCCCTCCCCCCCGACTACTTCTCGTATTGTGCGATGAGGAGGGTAAGAGACTATGGGATCCAGGCTCCCGCGCCTCTCCCCCTTCTCCTCCTTCTGCGGACGGGAGCAGAGTCCGGGTCGTTCTCCCGCTCCCGCTCCGCGGTCTCCTTCTGCGCGATAACATATTCGCAGAAGGAGACCATCTCGCTCCATGTTTCCCTGCTCCCGACCATGGCCTTGACCACGGCCGGGAGAGAGAGATCTTCACCAATTTCCTCCATCAGGACACGGCGCTGTTCCTCCCAGGCAGGACACACCTCCAGGGTGTGTTGCGCCGTGTCCCGATCCCCGTCACAATGATGACATCTGGTCGTGGGCTTGCGCCTCGCCACTCTGTGCAGGTACTCACCGAAGCAACCATGCCCGGTGAGCACCTGCACCATCCTATAGGAGAGTCCGCCATGCCGCCTATCCAGCCACTCCGACAGGACCGGCTGGATGGCTCCGACAGCTCTATGGCCGGCCCTAGGGTCGGCCATCCTCGTCCTCCATTCGTCGATGGTATGCTGTCGGAGCTGGTGTCGAACAACCTTTGCCGCCGCCTGCGTCGGGATTTCCCCCCGCCGGCGGAGAGAGACACGCCACTCGTACATAGAGGCGTGCATCCCCGCCAGCAGGGTCCACGGAATCGATCCCGACACAGCACAGGCCGCCTCACCGGAGGTGGTCCTGTACCCTCTGGCGATCCGATTAGCCAACCGCCTCTGCAGCTCGCGAACAACGCTGACGCTGCCGCGGCTGGCCATCAGATCGCCGGCCCATACGGGGGCTCCGTAAAGGATCATGGAGCCGACCACCCCCATATAGAGGCGGCGGACCCAATCCTTTGGCCCCCCGATGTTGGGCAAAAGGCGGCCAAACGCGTTGACCGCCGCCCGTATACGGGGGGCCATGCGGCAAAAGTGCTCTTTGAAACACCAGCGGCAGTCGAGATACAGCCCTAAGTACTTCATATGGGGCCGTATCTCGATGCGGACTCCCTCTATTTCGATGTGGCGTTGAGGCGGTCTCCCCCGCCGAGGCCCGGTGAAGAACATGGCCTCGGTCTTATGGAGCGCCATCTCAAGCCCCAAGGCGCGAATGCGGCCCACGACCAATGCCCCGCCCACTCTGGCGAGCCGGGCGGCCTCCTCCCAGAAATCCCCACGGGCCATAACCAGCGTGTCGTCCGCGTAGCAGACGACGCTAAGGCCCGTGAGGAGGGCACCCCGCAGTACCCAATCGTACCCGAGGTTCCACAGGAGCGGCCTCAGAACCGATCCCTGCGGAACCCCGCGATTCGTCTCCCTCCTATACGGCACTTGTACCGCCCCAAGTACGTTATGCACCTGTCCTTAAGGTAGTCCCCGACCACCTTCCGTATATAAGGGGGCACTCGATGGAACTCGAGCGCACGCCTTATACATTCCCAGAACAGGGTGTTGAATGCGTTGGAGATATCTAGGCTTATCGCCATCGCCACCCCGCCGCGGGAAACTGCCTCCTCCGAGAGGGCCCTGACGCGCTTAATAGCGTCGATAGTCGAGCGGCCCTCCCGGAATCCGAACTGGCAGTCGGCCAGATCGGGGCCTTCCACGGACAGGTGCCATTTGAGGCGGGCAGCGAGCACACGCTCGAACAGTTTGCCCGCCTCATCCAGCAAGCATATGGGGCGGTACGCAGAGGGAGACTCCGCGGGGCGCCCTTCCTTCCAGAGGAGGACCAAACCCGCCTCCTTCCATATGGGGGGAAATCGCCCCGACTTCAGACAGGCTGTGAACAGCCGTCTGAGCCGGTCCCCAAGGACACTGAGGGCCAAGACCCAGGCACGGCCATGGATCCCATCGGGACCCGGGGCGGTGTTCCTCGTCCCGAGTCTTCGGATCCCTTTGGCCAGCTCCTCCTTTGTTATTCCCAGATCAGCGATCCACCTCTGAGATTGAGGCACCCGGACCGCCTGCCCCGGAGGACCGACCGATTCCCTCCCGGCGGGGGGGAAAAGGGTCGACACAACGTCCTCCAGGACCCAGGGGTGGAGACTCTCCGTGACCGGGGGGCCTCCCGACTGTAACTTCTTTCGGACAATCAGGTAGGGGCGCCCCCATGGGTCTTCATCGAGGGTCTCCAGGAGCTCGTCCCAGGCCTTTGTCTTGGCCCTTCTGATGGCTCGCTGCAGAGACTTTTTGGCTTCCCTATAGGTCTCGTACAGCGTGGCCGCTTCGGTTACCGTGTGCCGCCTGCGACGACATCTGGTGTACCGGTGGCGCATCCGTACGCAGTTGACTCTCAATTGAGCTATATCCTGCGTCCACCAGTACACCGACTTCCTCGACGGGGACGCCCGGGTCCGGGGCATAGCGACGTCGCTTATTTGCGTCATCGCCTCCCGGAACCAGGCTGCCTTCCCGTCCACGTCGCAGGGGCCAGGCGCGGGGGGTTCCCACGCCTTCGCCACAGCGGCCGCCATTAGCGTGTCCTTGTCCAGGCGCTTTAGCGCCCAGCGGGGGGGTAGGGGTGTACCACCTCTGTTTTGGGGGCGCGGCTGGTTGCCTGCGGAGGGGTCGGAGACATCCATCCTGATGTATCGGTGATTCGATAACGTCTCCGACCCCGCCATTACCCTCCAGCCGAACACCATGCGCGCGACCGGCGGGGTACCCAGTGTGATGTTTACAATGGACCCGCCGTTATGTCGCACGCAGGTGTGAACCGATCCCCTGTTTAGTACCAGGAGACCGAGTTCCGCCGCCCACTCTTCCAGGACCTCGCCCCTCGCATTGGTCGCAGGAGAACCCCAGACCACCGACTTGGCATTGAGGTCTTCCGCGACCAGGACCAGGCCGGGCAAGTGTCGGCCAATCTCGGTCGACACCCGGCCCAGATACGCCTCAAATTGGGCGAGGTCACGGTTGGGCGAGTAGTACACCCCCACCACGGCGATTTCCCCCCATCTGGCGGCCACATACCCCTCACCCCTCCCCAACAAAGAGAGGGGGAGTGCATCGCGGCCGCCGCTTCCGATAATTGCGACCGAGCCGTCATCGTCTCCCAACCAATTACTTCTAGTTGGGACGTAGTACGGCTCGGCCGCTACCGCTAGCTCAATCCTTCGCTCCACCAGGGTCTGGGTCAACAGATCCTGTGCCTTGGCAGAGAGGTTGAGATTGGCTTGGAGGAGGCGACGATCGATCCTTACTCGGTTATCGATGCCGCCTACCCCCGGCTTCCTTCCTTGCCAGCAATAGCTGGCTTGGTGGTGGGGGACCGCGCTGTCGGTTGCGCCGTCCCTCTATTATCACCGGCCTCCTTTGTTGGGGAGGAGGAGCCTTTATCGGCCCCCCCTTTCCCGTCCTTTTTCTTCTTCTTTTCCGGACGTGTGCAAGCACACGCCTTACTCCCGTAGCGGTGCTCCGCTTTGAGCCCCCTACCCTTGCAATGCGGGCACTGGGGCTCAGCGGAGCATTCCGCTGCTTTATGACCGGGCTGACCGCAGCAGTAACACAAACCGCTGCGGTCGACTTCTTCCTTACACTGGGCCCTGGTATGCCCGACCCCCAAACATCTAAAACATTGTAGAGGGCGCGCTTCCAGAGCCTCGACTCGAGCCCTTATCCATCCTATTGGTATTGGGCTAGCGCCGACCACCTTCTTGGCGGCCGAGGCCGGACATTGGACCCATATTGAGCCCAACCTGCCGACAGGGGACTGGTTGATCTTTCCAACTTTTATGTCCCCTGCCAGGCATCCGCCGACCTCGGCCACCGCCTGGACAACATCCTCGGGGGTCGTGGCGTCATCCAGGCCGGAAACCCGCAATTCCGCACGCTTCACCGGCCTGGTGACTTTCAACCCCTTAGGCTCCAACAGAGCCTTCAACGCGAGGGCGAATTTATCCGCCTTCTCCGCGCTATCCGCCCCGGGAACCTCGTATAGGATACCCCCGGTGACGGTCCTTTTCGGTCTGAGGGAGGCGATCTGGAAATCGGAAAGATTAATCTCCCCCTTCACCGTTTGCATCACCTCCCCCAGAGTTCTCTTCCTGTCAACTCCGGACGAATCCGTTGTTTCCATTTCCGTTTCCCCTCGAGGCGGCATACTGATATGTATTGCCGCCTGTTTAGGGGGACGGATTTTCCTCTTTTTGTTGTTATTTTGGGCAGATCGCTCCTTGTTAGGAGGAGCGGTCTGTCCCTTTCCCTTCCCCTTGCCTGTGGCCCTGGCACCCGCCTTTTTGGGGTTAGGGTCGGCGGCCCGGGGTGGTGGTTTGGACTGTGTCCGGCCAACCCCGCTACTCTTGTTGCCACCGGTACCTCCGGTTCCCGTTCCACCCCTTCGCACGACCGCCGAGTAACTCACGGTCGCGTTCGGGGGCTTCGGGCGAGGGTCGGAAGGTACGGGAGTTTGAGAGGGGGAGATATCCGCTTTAGTAGCGGTATTCCCCATCCCCGTGTTCTTTTTCTTCTTCCCCTTTTTCTTTTTATTTTGGAGATCGTTGGGCGTGATGTTATCATTTCCAACGATCCCTCCTTCCTTTGTTGTCGGAGCGGGCCTGATGACCGTATCAGAGACGATTCTAGGTCCGCTCTTCGGGTTCTTCTTCATTTCGTCGGCCCTCAATGGGGGTCGGAGATTTTTCTCCGGTGGCAGTCGTTCCTCGATTACTGCAAGTCTGGCGTCCAACATGGCGCCGACTTGCCTCAGGACCGCTGCCACCAGAGTATCCTCCATGCCTGCGGTATTGGTAGGCTGTACATTTTCACATTCCTGCGACGGCCTGCTCCTTTTCTCCTTGATCCCCCCATAGAGGATGACTTAGTCTTCCTAGTGGGGGAGCGAGACGGGGAGACCATCATAGGTGATGGTGGAGCAGGCGCCGGAGGAGGCGGAGGAGGTTGAGCTCCCCTCCTTAGTTCCTTCACTTCTGCCTTAAGCTCGGACATCTCCCGTTTGAAGCATTCCAGCTCCACTCTCAGAAGGGAGTTCTCCTCCTCCAGGTGTCGGCACTCGTCCGACTGAGTGCGTCTGGCAAGCTCCTTGCCGGCCGCAGTCACTATTGTGGCTACTTCTTTTAGAACGGTTCTTGATGTTCCTTTGTAGCCTTTTTTAAAGCCAGCAATTTTCATGACCGCTTTTTCCAATTGTTCAAGTTCAGCTATAATTTCGCCAGACGTAAGGTCTCTGACGTTGCGGCCCTCGTCTTTGGCCTTAGGGGTATCCTCGGTAGTCTCTTCCGACTCACCGGGGGTTCCCAATAAGGCCCTCATGGACCGTGCCTTTAGACGTTCGGTCCAATTGTCTTGGAGATCTCTCTTCGCTTTTAAATGTTCCTCCTCTCGTTCCATCTCCACCATGTCGGCCTTGGCTTTGGCCCAGCTGACAAAGCGGCCGTGGGTTGGTGGACGACCCCTTCCTCTTTTTTCCTCAATGGATATCAGTTTTTCATCGAGGAGCACTACGTCTTCCTCACCGTCCGACGCAGACTAGTCTCCTAGCGCTCCTTTTGCCCGATCTTCTCGTCGGGATCTCATTCCCCTCGTCGGCCTCCTCGCGTCGTATGAGCGACGGAGACCTGGAACGGGAGGACTCCCTCTCCTTCTTTGTGAGGGGATATGGGCTAACTTTAACATTAGCCCTGTTCCCAGCTCTCCTTTTACCGGAGACCGCGGTTAATGGAGGGAAAGGATCCCCCCTGGAACCGACATCTCCAGACGAGCCCGCCTGATTGTCATGTCGATGTTGACTTTCCGTAAGTTTATCACGAACGGTGTCACACTCCTTGCTATCCACGTCAGATTCCTCTGACTGGTCGCCCTCTGCGTCGTAGAATTTGTTTTTAAGACTCATTTTAGTTTTCTTCCGGGTGCAGTGCGGCTCCGTCCACCAGAGCGTGCCCTCACCGGTTGTTACACCGGGCCCCGAGTTCTCCCGGGGAGTGGACTATGCCTCGGGGGGAGGAGACACTCAACTCCCCACTGGGCTCCAGGCCCTTACTCACCCACCCCGCAAAGGGTGGGCTTTTGGGGCTCCCACATCTCCGACAATGTGGGCACCGCACTGCAGCTCGCCAGGCTTGGATATCCCGGGAGGGCCCCATGGACGGTTGGGGTGAGGTCGCCGCTCCCCGGCCCCACCTTGCCCGCCATGGCGACCAGCCGTCCTCTGCCGAGGGTTCAATCCCGACAAGAGGACACTTCTTCCGATGAGTGACCACTTCGGAAAGGAAGCGGTCGCGATCACTCACCGGTACACTTCGTCACCGAGCCCCGACCTCGGAATATGTCCGAGCGGCCCCGGCGACTGGATCGCCTCAATGCCTCCCCTAAGGGGAGAACACATCGGCGACCCATGCCTCCGCCACCAGACCCGAGCTCGAAATACGTTCGAGTGGCTCCGGTGGCTAAGTCGATGGGCCCGACCCCGGAAAACGTCCGAGTGGCCCCACCGACCTCCGCCCCCAGAGTCGGCGGGCCCGTCCGGCATGAGTACCTCTACCGGCATGGCCCCGCCGACCCTTATGTGGGACGCCGCTTTCCCAGATGCCAGGCCGCGCGTGGCAAGCCACGCCAACCCCAGACACCCGGGAACCGGCACCCACGTCCCCCCTCCCATGGCCATGCCATGGGCGGAGGATGCCCCCTGAAGGAAGCACCCCCCTCATCGTAACGGGCAGGGAGCAGATCTCCCCTTAACGACGCCGTTTCGCCGTTCACCACACACACACACATACCGCCTCCCTTAAGGCGGGAGGAAACCCCTGGATTGCGCGCGACTGCTTATTCCCCCCGAAAGGGTTATTCGCAGCTAACCTCCATATCTGGAGGCCGTTCCCCTATCCGCAACCCGGGGACGCGCTCGGTAGCAGCCAGTACTGCATTTTTACTATTCCCAGTAATGGGAACGATCCCCGCCTTGAGTGAACAAGGTGATGGGGACGAGTCCCGCTAAGCGTGAACAAGTCACACTTAGGGGACTTAGTAAAAAGCCGAGAACCCAACCCTAACCCTAACCTTGCAACCGAAGGTTCCAGCAACAACCGCACCAATGATTCCCGACACCGAGGAAGCGATCTTGGAGGAATTGGTGGAGGTGCCTGAGCTCAGCCAGGCGCAAGAAGCGCCGGATGCGGAATCCAGCATGGAGATTATTCCGGAGGAGCATCCCGAGCAGGATCCGAATGAGAAAAACCCGGACGAGCAGCGGCGAGAGGACCCGATGGCGATCCAGGACGACGTCGGCGAGCAGGCAAACAGCGAGGAGGATCAGCAGACTCCGCCGGTGATGCTGAAATATAGCGTTTAAGTATTTTCTTTTGTTCCGGAAGAAATCCTATGTTCGGGAAATTATGTTATTTTGTTTACTTTTTGTTGTTCTGCCAAAGAAGGACAGATTTATATAGTAAAGGACAAGGAGTCCTTTGTCCGAGGCAAAACCTTTTTTGTTTATACCATTTCTCAGGGACGATGGTTTTGTAATTAGCGCGTATAGCGACTTTATAGATTTTATTTAGTTTAAGCTATTGTATTTTATTTTATTTATCAATAAAACCATTGTATTTAGTTCTTAAAAAGCTCAAGGCTGCCAGAAATGTACCTGCGTAGCGTAAGAAAACAAATAGATGTAGGATCCTTTGTTCCATTGTTCGCGGATACAAAGGATTAGAGTGCGCGACGCACTGGGCATGCGCCGAGCCGCCGTGCGGCATAGACGGAGTGGAAGAAGGGTATATAAGGATGCGCAGAGCGGTAGTTAGTCTCTTCTCTCTTCCCTTCCGGGCTCGCGTCGCGACAAGTAACCCGTACATACAACAAAGTATTGTGAAAAGTTACGTCGAATAGCATATCGATGCGCAATTACGAAAAACTATATTTTGCGTTAATTAAAGTGAATTTTATTTATGTAGTGATTAATATTATTAATATTAAATTAATATTTTCTTTAAAAAAGTGTGTTTTGATTACCTGGTGTCCTGGGGTGTCATTTCCTCGAAGAAGTCCAATTCCGGGTGGTATCCTGGTGACTGGGATGTATGTTCGTGATCGTGCGGCATCCTAAAACTGTAAAAAAGTGCTAATTAGTGGAAAAAGTCAATTACGTGCGAGAAAATACGCGTTTTCTAAAACTGCGTAGTGCGTGACGTCACCGATCCTGTCGCGACAAGTTTGCGGCGGACAAAGGAAAGAGGCGTGACTAAAGTGACCGTTGGTGGCGTGACGCAGCAACGGCCGATAGGGGGCGTGGCCTCTTGAGACAAAGGAGGAGGCACCAAACAAAGGAGAGGGCACCGAACAAAGAAAAGACACGAAAAACAAAGAGCGGCCAAACAAGGAGCACCGAGTGAGAGAGAGCATTGCTACGGAGGGGCCGGAGAACAACGGAAACAACCCGAGCACCCTTCTACCTGACACTACCTTGCTCGTTAAGGGTTAAACGAGCTGGCGACCGATTAAATAAAGGTAAGAGAACCCTTTACGAATAAGAACCAAAGCATATTCTCGTCTATTGTCCGGTCACAACCTAACCCAACCTAACCCAAACTTAACCCTAACCTAACAAAATGTTAGATACTTAAGATATGAACGAATAAAATTAATACTTCAAATAAAAGAAAATAAATAAAAAAAAACAAAGGGGGAAAACGGCACTAGGAACAGCAGGATATCAAAGATGAGCACACAGAATTGAGATGAGAGTTATTTAATAGAGAATAAATATAAGTTTTACCAAATCGGAGAAATTGCTTGTAAAATAAATATATCAGAGTATAACGTTACGTAATTAAGAACTAAATTATAGAATTAAACCTTAAATGTATAGTAACTAATACTGAAACTAAATTACGTGCTTATTATTATTAATTAGAAAACAAAATTAATTACTCTTTTTGGTATAAACAACAATAATTATACATAAAATCTACCTTTAGTCGTAACTGAATTGAACCATTAATACAAAGAAAAAAAGACGCATACATATAGATATATCGAGTCATAAACTACGATTTGATCCACAAGTATGAGCAAGAAATAGAGAGTTTTGAGATGTCAAGAGGATTGATCCGGTAAGCTGAATCGTAGATTAAGCTTATTTCGGACGAAAGAAGAAACCCTGATCCTCTGACGAGACTCATAAACGAGAAACCTGATCTTGGCCACCGTTTCTGTGTGTTGTCGTTCTCAGGGCGAGTATCTTCAAAATTAGCTTTTTTTGGCTGACGACTGCTCTTTGCCTTCTGTAGATTCCTCGAACGTAGTTTATACGCAGCAACAATATGCTGAAGAGTTTCACTTCGGCTGCTATCTCATCGATGCTTACGGATTTCACACCACGATAAGGGAAGAAGATGTTTCAGGCGTGCATGTTAATCGTTATCTTGAATCTAATCGAGAGAAAGAGCGAGAGCGCTGTCCGTGCTTCTAGCGCTGGCGGCGCCTCTGGCGTGATGAACTGAAGCTTCTCGAAGAAAAGCACTAGATTTATGCCGCTCGTAGAGAGGCGCGAAATAATTTTAATTGTAGAATACTTCTCGTAGAGAAGGGCTGTGCTTATTTTCAAACATTTCCGCCCGCCTTCGTTGACGAGCGTTAACGAATAAATTACGAAGAAGTAGGAATGGAAAGAGGACTGATTTTAACTACTGGTCGTTTTATAATTGAAGATTGGGTTTTATTAGAAACAACTCGCACTTGACCGTCTTTTCCTGGGTGTGTCTGAATGATTCGACCTAAGGGCCATTTAGAGGGAGGATATCGTTCATCTACGACTAGAACGAGAGAACCTTCCCGTAAGGAAGGACTAGTTTTATTCCACTTATACATTGCAAGATGCCGTTGTAAGCATTCTTTCGACCACCGTGTCCAGAAGCTTTCCAGCATTTGCTGGGTGAGTTGCCATCGAGAGAGGCGAGAACACTTTACTGATAAAAAAGACGGCTCAGGTATAGTTTTGAGCGCACTTCCAGTAAGAAAATGCCCGGGAGTCAATGCTTCAAGATCCTCTGGATCGTCGGAGAGCGGACTGAGGGGCCTAGAATTAAGCACTGATTCAATCTGTATCAAAAGTGTATTCTATTTCCTCATAAGTAAGGAGCTTATCGCCAACGACTCGCCTCAAGTGATATTTCACTGATTTAACTCCTGCCTGACCACCGAAATGTGGAGAGGCAGGAGGATTGAATAGCCATTGAGTGCCATCGTTAGCTAATAGATTGGCCAAATCTCTTAATTCTTTTGAACTTGCTGCGAAAAGATTTTTAAGCTCAGAGTCGGCTCCCTTGAAATTAGTGCCGCAGTCACTTTTAAGAGTAGCACATATTCCTCTCCTTGCAGTGAATCGTTTGAAGGCTGCGATGAACGCTTCAGTTGAATAGTCTGTGACTAATTCCAAATGAATTGCGGATGTTGCTTGGCACACGAAAAGAGCGATGTATGACTTGTAGATACGAGAATTCTTTCCTTTCCAGTTTTTGAGTAAGAATGGCCCTGCGTAATCTACTCCAGCATGTAGAAATGGACGAGATGGGGTCACTCTTTCGACCGGCAGTTGACTCATTATTTGCTGCGCTCTTTTTTTCGATATCGAGAACATCGTACACATTTAAGAATGAATGAACGTACTGGACCTCTACCTCCAATGATCCAGTATTCGTTCCGTAGAAGAGTAAGTGTTGCTTGATTTCCTCCATGAAGAGTTTTAGAATGAGCGTCAGAAATAATGAGCGAGGTGAGTGTCGACTTCTTTGGGAGGATAAGAGAATGTTTAGTTGAGGCAGGTAACTGAGACGAATGGAGACGACCTCCAACACGTAATAATCCCTTATGATCCTGAAAGGGTGTCAGCCGTAGAAGAGAGTTGGATTTCGGCAATGATTGTCCTCTTGATATCATGGAGATCTCTTCTTCAAAGTACGATTGTTGGGTGATTTTAACCCAATAAAATTTCGCAATTTCCAATTCTTGAGTAGTTATCGGTCCTGTTGTGGCAATGTCTGATTGTTTTTTAAGCCGTCGAATTGCTCTTAGGCACCAACTAGTCACGCGTAACAATCGAGGAAGGCTTGAGTATCTATTGATAAGATCCCAATGTTCTTTAGCTTGTGCTTTAGTAATGACGTTGACTTTGGTGGATCGCTCCTCAAGATTATCCTTGGTAGATGGTGGTAGAGGAGATTGCGACTAGGTTGTCGGAGATTGTGAAAGCCAATGAAGCCCGGTCCACCACATCGAGTGTTCAGACAATTGCGTAGGTGATAAGCCTCGGGTTGCGCAATCAGCAGGATTTTCCATACCAGGAACAAATTTTCAGGTTGCTTGAGGCAGTGTTTCTTGAATAAAACACACTCGGTTGTAAACAAAGTCTCGCCATCGAGAAGGATGATTATTTATCCATGTGTACGCGACGGCAGAATCAGCCCACATAAATATTGGAGAATTTGAGAGTTCTAGAGTACGGAAAACCTGAGATATCAGTTTAGTTAAAATGACGGCTCCGGTGAGCTCAAGTCGCGGAATTTTCATTCTTTTTAACGGTGCAACTTTCGTTTTGGAGCATAATAAACTGGTAGCTGTCTCTCCTTTTTCGTTAGTGGTTCGAATAAAGACAACAGCAGATAGGGCGTTTTGAGAAGCATCACAAAATCCATGAATTTGCTTTTGATAATTAAATTGAGTGTTCAACCAACGAGGGAATGTTAACTTTGATGTATTTTGAAGTTGATCGACAAATTTGATCCACTTGGTAGAAAGGTGTTGAGGTAATGGATCATCCCAATCAACTTTTACAACCCATAGCTCCTGAATAAGTATTTTGGCTTGAATAATGACTGGCGATATTAAACCGAGAGGATCGAATATTCTTGCTATTGTCGATAAAATGCTTCGCTTTGTAATGACTGGAGATGAAGATAAGTTAAGCGTAAATTGAAATGTGTCCGCTGCTGGTTTCCACCACAGTCCTAGTACTTGAATTGTGATGGTATTGGATAACGTTTTGAACATCGTCCATCTATCAAACACCAATCGCCACAAGGCCCGTGAATCATATGTCTCATGACTATATCATGCAAATTACTATTCTCATATGGATCAGGAATTTCTGCAGATATATATTTATCGATAATTTCTGGAGTTATTTTAAAATTGTATTTTAAAGTGATCAACATATGGATATGTGGTAAACCACGTTTTTGGAATTCAATAACATATACATATGCTGCAACTTCACCAAAAAATTTTTGTTTAGTAATAAAATCTATTAAATAGTCTTTTTTAATATTAAACACACGAGCGCAAATATCAGGTCTATCAGAAGCTTGTTGACCAGGCAAAAGATTTTCCTCGATTTCACGCCATTTTGGATTACAGGTTATTGTGATAAAAAGATCTGGTTTACCAAATTTAGCAACAATTGCCATTGCATCCTGATAATTTTGTAACATATTACGCGGTGATCCGATAAAAGTAGAAGGAAGTATAACCATTTTTCCAATACGTCCATTTAAATTATTCGCCATATTTTGTATATAATCTATTAAACCTTGATATGTTTTAGAATAATCTATTCTGTCTTTTTCAATTTTTACATAATTATCTACAAGCTATTGTTGGAATAAGCGTCATCTTAATAAGAAAACATTGAAGTCATCACGAATAGCTATAGTATACTTAATATATTGTCCTCTTGTTATTCGTCTATCCCTATTTAATTTCTTTAAATCACGATGCCATCCTTGAGTGTCATATGGATAAAACAATGGATATATCTATGGCTCAACATTTGGATCCATAGTACTAACTCTTTGTAACGTTTTTGTATTCTTATTACGTATTGTAACATATAATTCTGGAATTTCTCCAACAGCAGTTGTAGAAAAAGCAGCAGCAATTTCATTCGTTCTTTGGATATTATATCGACGTCGATCCATCCCTGGTTTTAAGGTAAATAATAATTGTAATTCCGGTAACGATTCATTAGATGCTAATTTTCGTTGATTTTCTAATTCTTCACCCATCATTTTGATATGATTTAGCAAATATATTTGTTAGAATACGGATAGAAGTGAAGAGCAGAATCAAGAACTTTACACACGTCTTCTACAATCGTAAAAGAATATATATTGCTGCTTAACAATGCTCAGAACGTGTAACATAAAAAAACTCTTATATATCTATAATCGACGAAGGCTCGTTAGAGAGGCGTTCCTAAAATAACAAAAAACTGTGGCATCTATAAGTATCGCCAACAGTATGTTACTAGATCTGTTACTATGATTTCCAACAATATTACATTCTCGCATCATATGCTCAAGATTTTGTACGATTTCGAAATCCAGATTTAAATTTTCATTAAGACGATGATCTATTGCTTCGTTTGAATCTACAATAAAAAGTTGGCCATATGCTGGACTTTCATTTTGTGCAGCATAAAATGCTGTATTAATTTGATAATGCATATATTTGTCTCTGTATTTTAAAACAATATGGACCAAGTCGCCTATTTTGAAAATTAATCAAATTAACATTAAATGACGCAAATGAAAATGAAGTATTATAACTACAAATATAAAATATGTTGAAAGAAATTATTAGATTTTACATGATTTCCATCAAATAAAGCACGTAAGAAATGAGAGGATTCAGGTAACGATTCAAGATATACACTGCTCTATGATGCAACAATCATGAAACGAATTTCCTCTATTAGAAACTCTTTCAGCTGCAAAATGTTTAGCATTACAATGAATACATAATATATCCATAAGACCAATATAATATTCAACTAAATTATCATTTAGCATTATTAATATTTAAATAAGATTGTCTTTTCTTACGTAGCCGATAACGAGATTGATATTCTGCACTTGTAGCACGTTGTATATGATTAGCAGACGATGTATTGGCGATACAAATAGTATCAGATATTTGACTAATTACACTGGTCGACATATCAGATGCGGATTGGATTTCTCGAGTTATTTCCCGTAGATTTTTGGTCGCTGAATCCAAATCTGGTAGTGAAATTTTTCTATCACATCTGGTTTTTAAAAAAGTGAAATCATAAGTGTAAAAAAGGTGTTTTTGGTCATATTAAATAAAATATTGTATTTAAAATACAATATCAATCTTTATATTGTATTTATAATACAAATTTTTAAATACAAATGTATGTAATATCATTATCGTCATCATCTTTATCATCATTATCATAATTATCATCATCATCATTGTGATGATGTGGGCTTTTTGAATAATTAGACAAGCTAGAGTTCCGTGAAAAATCCTTTATTGCTCGAGAGCCGTTACGAAACTAAACCTTTTTTTATATCTCTACATTATTATCTGTGGTGCTGCCGCCCGGATGGCGCGCCCTCTGCCTTGCCAAGCGTCTACCAAGGAGAGGGACCAATTTTTAAATTAAACTAAAAAGAAGAATCAGTTACGATATTACAATACCCTCCTCCTAAGTTCATGAAACGCAAATAAAACTTGGACCAAATAAAACATTATGAATTCTTAAAGCTATACTTAAACTAAAATTATTATTATTATTTTTTTTTTATTAATTAGGGCTATAACGCTCAGGTTTCTTGCGCAATCTGCTACTCCTGGAATTTCCAGCAATCAACATTGGCAGCTTACTACTGCGTTTATTATTACTGGTTACAACTGTATTGTCACGATTGTTAGAACTACTAGTCGGTTGGTTTGCGATATTCTTGCCTAGGTTTTTCAATATCATTTTGAATAGCAGGAAAAGCAGGCTGCGGCGTATTGTTATCTTTGTAACTTATTACTGTTGGAATTCGGTTATCAGTCTTATTAGTGCTTACATCTAACTCGTTACGTAAGTTGGGAGTGCAATTATTATTGTGAGCAGCAGCTATCAACTGATCAAGATGTCTTTTCCAAACTTCACCGGTTTTAAGTTTGACTAGGTACGGGAGCCTAGTACTTCTATGACTACAGCAGGAGCCCATGTCTTCTTGTTGATGATTCTATAGTCACGCGCCATAACAGGATCTCCTTCCTTGAAGATGATGTCACGAGTTCCTCTGTAGTGTTCTTGCTGATCTCCAATTTGTTTCTTCTTAAAAGCTGGTTTTATTAGGTCCATTAAGGTTCTGACATTGCGGTTGAACATTAGTTTGTCTGGAGTTTCTCCCGTCACACAATAAGGTGTTGTTCTGTAGGCAAATAAGAATCTGTTGAGAAGACTTCTTAAGGATGTTGATCGATTTTTTGGATCTTTCATTGCCTTGGCTAAGGCAGTCTTGAGTGTTTCTACAAAGTTCTCAGCGGCACCATTTGTTGATGGATGAAATGCCGATGAAGTGCTGTGCTTGATCCTATTTTTCACACAGAATGCTGAAAACTCTTTTGAAGTAAATTGCGCACCATTATCAGTGACAATTTGAGACTCCAAAGCGAGCAAATATCTCTCTAAGTGCTTTTATTGTAGAAAGAGCATCAGTGTTCTTCATTATGAAGACTTCCGACCACTTAGTATAGGAGTCAATGCTCACTAAAAACATGTGACCCTTAAATAGTCCCGCAAAATCGAGATGTATTCTCTCGAATGGTTTTTCTGTTTGCGGCCACTTTATTAAAGAGGCTTTTTCAGGTTCAGCCCTGAACGACATACATATTTCGCAACTTTTAACTAAACGCTCGAGATCTTGATCCATATTCGAGTACCAGAAGTAGGATCTCGCTAATTGTTTGAGCTTTGTTATTTCAAAATGATTTTCATGAATTTGATTTAACATTGTTGACTTTATTTTCTCAGGTAGTACAACTCTATATCCCCACATTAATATACATTGATCTGTATTAAGTTCATTTTTACGAGTATAGAATGGCTTAAGGTTTTCTTCCATTTGTGATGGCCTTGTATTATTGACAAAAGTCATTACACGACTTAATAGGGGATCAATTCGAGAGTTGCCTCACGAATTTGTAAACAATCCAGTTTGCCTTCCAAGAAATGTAGATTTGATGTCTATTTGATGTATATTTGATGTATATTTGATGTCTGAATCCTCTTCTATTTCTGAAGTAGGCATTGGTAAACGTGACAAACCATCGGCTCCTCCATTTTCGCTGCCTTTTACATATTGCAACTCATAATTGAAATCGGATAAAAATATAGCCCATCACTGCAGTCGACCTGCTGCCATTACAGGAATACCTTTCTTTTCACCGAATAAAGCTAACAGCGGTTTGTGATCCGAAGCTAGAATAAAATGTCCTATGAGGTATTGACAAAACTTCTTTACGCCCCAATAGACGGCTAACGCCTCCTTGTGAATCACAGAATATCCTTCTTCTGCTTTGGATAATATTCTTGAAGCAAAAGCTATGGGTCGTTCCGTTCCATTAGGATAAACGTGTAACAACACAGCACCAATTCCATGTTGCGAGGCTAATTTTACTGGGAGATTTGGATTGTAATGGGCCAGTACGACATCAAACATCAATATGGACTTAGCTTTCTTAAAAATATTTTCACAGTTGTGATCCCATTGGAAAATAATGTCTTTCTTCAATAATTGATATAGAGGTTCCAATATTTCAGGTAAATTGCGAATAAATCGCCCATAATAGTTTACCATGCCAAAAAAGCACGCACCTGGGTAACGTCGATTGGTCGCGGTGCCTCTGCAATGGCTTGAATTTTTCTCGAATCCATATGTAGTCCTTTAGCGTCGATAACATGATCGAGAAAACGTAAATTGTCTCTAAAAAATTCACATTTGTCCAAATTTAATTTAAATCCTGCTTTGCTGAGTCGAGTTAAAACTGCTCTTAAATTGGATAAATTCTTTTCTTCTGTTTTTCATGTAATGAAGATGTCATCAATGTATACTACTACACCTTTTAGACCACGTAGTACATTTTCTGCTTTTATTTGAAATATGGCACTCGCAGGTTTTATGCTAAATGGTAAACGATTTACAAGAAATATGCTCTTATGAGTGCTCCAAGCCAATAATTCACTTGTACTTTGATCCAATAACAACTGGTTGAAAGCGTTTTTGAAGTCTAATTTAGTAAATTTTTGCCCTCCTTGAACAGCGGCGAACATCTCTTCTATTTTGGGCAATGGATAATTAACATTTTCCAGATGTGGATTGACGGTTAGATTATAATTAGTACATAGTCGCAGTGTTTTGTTGGCTCTCAATACTGGAACTAATGGTGTGCCTCAACGCGAATTTTCTATTTTAGTGATGACTCCTTGTTTCTCTAATTTGATAAGCTCTGCATCCACTAATTCACGAAATGCAAAAGGAATAGGCCTTGGTTTACAGAAAACAGGAGATACGTTCTCCTTGAGCTTTAACTGAATTGTTTCATACTTGTACGTGCTGTTATGCCTCGCGGTGCGAAGGCAAAGAAATTCGGAATCGTTGCCGGATTGGGAGTGAGAACTCCGGGGCGTCAAGGATCCGTGGACTAAATCACACTCGTTTTAATTGTTCGATATATTCTTTATTATAATATACACCTTTCGTTTTCACATGTACACTTCGCGTGAGATTTATTTAAACTCCGCACCTTGGCGTTCAGTTAACTTATCTCGCGTTCGCGATTCTCTTCGCGTTAATCTTATGATATATCAGAATTCGCGACCTTGGCGTGATTAGCGACCCGTGTAATGTACGGTTGAATTATTGATTGGAATTGATTCACGACTGCCCGGCGCGCGTCCGCGGCGGGCCTTTTATTCCCTCGTTATTTCCGGGATTTTCGGGGACGCGACCAAAGTCCAAGTGCAAGCGAAGCAGGTTTAAAGTTGAACCTCTTCGCTTGCACTTTCGCAAGTTTTTCGGGCGATCGCGCGTGAGTTGCTGCGCGAGCATTTCGCGCGGTCAACGCCCTTTGATTTCGACATCTTTTATATTAAAATGTGGTTATAGTTTCCGGGCTATAACAGTGCCAATTTTAGATTCAAAAACATTTGCAAACTCTGTCAATAATTATTGCAGACTCGTCTTATTTTTAATATTCTTATCGCATTTAAAATCTATAGCTAATAATTTCATTTAGAAGTTTTTGAACATCTTAAACGCTGACATTAAATCACGACCTAATAATGGCCTGCACTTGCTTTTTACAATTAATAGTTTGGCAGGTACAGAACGTTTACCTAAACTAACTGTTACTAGAATTTCACCAACGGGAGTGACAATACTACCATCATACATTTTTAATTTGATAATTGAAGATTGTAATGGAATGTTTTTAAATGTTTTTTGATACAAATTGTATGGCAATACAGACATGCCAGCTTCAGAATCTACCTCCATTACAATAGGTTTATTATTAATTTTAATACAGACGATTCAACTATTGATTGGTTGCCATGTAGGTTGAACATTTCAATAACTCCCTCTTCCGAAGCTTCAGACTTTTGTGAGCGATCTATCAGATAATTCGTAGAAGCCTGTGCCTTTTTGCACACTTCTAATATATGACCCATTTCGTTACATTTTTTACATTTGTATTTCTTATACCTGCAATTAGAAAAATCGTGATTAGTATTACCACATGCATAACATTTGGGTTGATCTGCTGGTGAAGAAGTAAGTCCTTTTGATCCAGTTTTAATAGATGCAATTGCCGACTTCTTGTATCTAATTTGCTTCTTTTGCCTGGCATCTACTTTATGAATGGAAGCGGACGTTTCACTTAGAGTGGTTTCCCTTTTCAATGCTATTTCCATTAATTCTTGAATCGTTTTTGTTTCAACTTCTTTACATAACCTGTCTAAAAATTTTCCAGATAATAACCCACTAACGAAACGATCACGCAGTACGTTATTAAATTGTTGTCAAAATTACATAAAGCGGCTTTTCAAACGTGCATAATATTTGGCGATTGGTTCATCCTGAGCTTGTTGCAATTTATAGAATTCTATACGTTTTCGCCAAACTGAAGTTCTAAGAGAAAACTGTGTGTCTAGCAAGTTGCACAATTCATCAAATGCTTTCGATTCTGGCAATTCTGGATCGCATAAATCGCTTAGTGTACAATAAACCGATTTAGAAACTGATGTGAGTAAAACAGCCACTCGCCTGTTGCCCTGTATATCATTGGCTACAAAATACTGTTCCAGGCGTTGCCGATATAGTTTCCAATCGTCTCCCTCTTCGTATATTTCCAATCGGCCCACATTTCTGAAAACGACTACTGAAGGTTGTTGAGTCATGGCACAACGCAAAAAATTAAAAATAACCTTAAGAGGATGCCGGATTGACGGCCGAACTCCGCAGGTCGCCCTGTTTTACCGACCAAAAATTATTTCTTTTTTTACGTTAATTTTTTTATTGAATAGAATAATAAATGCTTTTCCACGATTAAAGTACACATAGCAACAAAGTGCGGAATGTCCGATTTTATGTTAATTTTATGTTAATAACACGTATTTATGTTATTTATACGTATGCACGAAAAATTTTGAACACACTATTCTCTTTTACTAAACTTCTAAACTCATTTCTAAAAGTTCACCTACATTCCTTCATGCAATTCCGAGTGCGGAATGATCTTATTTTGTACGTACAAACTGCAAAACTTTTATATTAAGCAATATTGTTACGACCTGACGCGGCGTCAGGTTAGGTCAGGTCGACACAATATTGCTAAAAAGTACGTAATTTGCAAATAGCAGCTAAATATTTTTCTTGAAAAAAACTATCTGTTTTCTTTACATCAGTTGATTCCTCTCATTATTTTGTGCATAAAAGTATTGATTAATAAGATAAGATTATCGAAAAATGAATATTTTACGATGATCTTACGAGATATTTCATAGTTTATGTAAGATTATGTCAAATTAAAGTATAAAATATCTCGTAAACTATTTACTTTTTGGCCATCCTACCCTTATAACTTTTTATGCAGAATATTGCGAGAAACGATTTATATAAAAAGAATGGGGTAGTTCCGTTTAAAAAACTAAGTTGACCTTTAAATGATCTTGAAACCTTCCACCAAATAAAAAACAATAAATGCCGTAATATTTTCCTCTTGAAATTAGATAACTTTTTTCTGAACAATTTTTCTATAAAATGCCGTGTTTCTGAGATAAAAATTTGTAACACTTTATTTTGAACACCCGGTATAATAATTATAATTAAATATTTCACGATAAATAAATACAATGTAATTAAATATTAATTAAAAATTAATTATTAAACTATATTATTTTAATAAATTATATAAATGGCTAAAAGCTACAGATTCTGCTCGGTTTCTGCTGCCAATTTGCCGTCAGATTGCGCGCGCGCATATCTTGCTCGGTTTCTGCCAACAATCTGACGTCAAGTCATGTTAGCAAATCCTGCTCGATTTCTGCTACCATTCTGCCATCAGATTGCGCGCGCGCGCGGATCTTGCTCGGTTTCTGCCGCCAATCTGACATCAAACTGCGTTGTGCAGATCCTGCTCGGTTTCTGCTACTGATCTGCTGTCAAATTATGTCAGCAGGTTTTGTAATATTTCTGCTGACATTCTGCTATCATTATCTGATATAATAGATTTTGTATACAATCTGCAGTCTTTCTGCTGACAAAAATTTGTAGCAGACGTTTGGCAAAATCTGTTCAAACAGACTTTGCTGACTGGGATATATATATGTATATTATGTAACTTTGAATCTATTTATATTAAAACGCTCCATCTCGCGAAAATGTTTACACAAATTATCCGTCAAACGAAAAAGAATTATGTCTGAACTTAAAAATAAATTACACTCTAAAGAATCGTTACAAAATTGCAAAAGAGCACATATTATTGTCAGTGATATTTAATATTTAACATTTAATATTTAATATTTAATATTAATAATATTAAATATTATATATTAAATTATAATATTAATATATATTATAATTAGAAATTATATTTATATAATATTAATATTTAATATTTAACATTTGATATTTTACATTTAATATTTAACATTTAATATTTCGTTCTGTTTTATTGGTATAGGCTTATCTTGATAATTTTGAGTTCGTTTCTATTTAGGTCCATATATTTGGCCCCTCATCTACAACAAAATACAAAAACATTGATATATTCGGATTTTACATCATTTGTACATGAATGTACTATGATTTTTAGTATTTGTACATTCTTGGTTAATTAAAAAAAAATAAAAAAGTTTTACTAACAAGACAAGCTAAAAGTTAGCCCCTCATTATTTCAAAAATAATGATAACTCACAGTTTATTGTGCTTAATCGTTTGTACATCATTTGTACATTCTTAATAATTAATTTACTTTTCATTTAAATATTTCTTTTTTGTTTAAAATATAAATAAATAATTTTTATTCGAATTCGGCGGGTAAATCTTCAAAGTGCGTTTACATTGGCGTCAATTCTACCAATGTCAAGACTCAAACATAGTAGCCAACTGTTAAAACGAAAAAATCGCTTTGCAATACTTTATGTAAATGCTCACTTACGAAATTCTTTATGAAGTTCATTTTGACATACTTGGTTATGTCGTCTACGATATTTCATTTGTATTGAATAAAAGTCATAAAATTCTAAATATGTAATAGATAGTACAATTTCTTACAAATTAACATAATAATAATTATTTTAATTAGTGTATAATATTTTAATATGCATTTTGACGTATTTCATGGGTGCGTTCTGACTGCCCACAGTCTCGATTGGACATAACCACTCAAAGCGACCGATACATAGAGTTTTTTAAGTACCGGTCAAAAAACCCTATGCATCGGTCGCTGTGAGTGGTTGTGTTCAATCGGGACTGTGGGCAATTGGGACAACTCCGTATTTCACAATCAAATAAATATTCATTATTTTATTTATTTTACCTTTTCTTTTTAACAGTTATAACATATATATTTTATAAATAATCTAACTTAACACATATATATATATAAAATATAAATATTGTTAACTTTTTATACGTATATAGTTACGGTATTTTTTTTATTCCTATTATTGGATAAACTTTGTTATTAATCATCAGCGTTGGATGAAAACTCTTCTCTGACAATACTGAGAATTGTGATGTATTATTTTTGTCGATTGGAGTTTCATTCATACTCTTATTAATAATTGATGATTCGCCCCTGCAAATTTTTTCATTTTTACCCTTGTTGCGCCAGTTATCTTGCGATTGAGTATGGGAATCGAGAAGCCTTCATTTGCGCACAGTACAATTGCACACGTTGCAATTGCCCACCGTGCTATTAGACACATGAAGTTGCGCACAATTCTTTTGCGCACAGTTCATTTGCGCAGTTCATTTGCGCACAGTTCTTTTGCGCACAGTTCTTTTACACAGTTTATTTAACTAAATAATTAGAATAATTAGGTAAAAATACACACACACGGGGGGGTGCAAGGAGGGCCTTCGGCCTCCCCCTTCCGCACCCACCCCGTCGGTAGGGGTGCCTTAAGAACGTGTGCGCAAATGGACTGTGGGCAAATGAACTGTGCGCAAAAGAACTGTGCGCAAAAGAACTGTGCGCAACTTCATGTGTCTAATAGCACGGTGTGCAATTGCAACGTGTCCAATTGTACTGTGCGCAATTGAGCCTCTCCCATCGGAATCATCCAAGGTTTCTTTTACTGGGAAACTCTTGTCACACTGGTCTTTAAATGTAGATGAAAGTACTTCTTCTTTTTTGCTGCTTACTCTGACATATATAACAGCTGATGGTTCTATTTTCTCGAATCTATTGCATCGAACAACTTTAGTACTCATATCGTTACAGAGTTCCCAAGTATTGTCAATTCTCCTGCAATAAGAAACGTAATGTCCCGTAAGTTAGACAACAACTCCTGCCAATCTGAAAAAAATGTAAATAACAAATGACATGTTTTCAAAATAAGTAAACAATTTGATAATTAGAAAAATAAAATAATTTTTAAACCTGTATTCGTCAGTATTTAAATTTAACTTTATCGGAAAATCTTTTAATCCGCACTTTATTTCTGTAACAGCGTTGATGTTTTCCCGAATATCCTATTCAATAAATATTTGATTATTGTAGATTCTTTAACGAGAACAGCTTCCAGAACATTTTTCTTTATGGCATTGAAGTAACTTCGTCGAACGTTCAGAAAAAAGTAATGCCTTCTGAAGTGCATTAAATCCATCTTTTTTAATTATATTGTGATTAACACATAAAGTGGAGATAGGTGTTGAATAAATACCACATACTGAACAATGATATGTATCTAGAGCACTTGATTCAGATTGAAAACATGTTATCCAGATAACAGCTGGATTATTCCATAAATTAATGGAGAACGACGAAATATTTCGCGATTCATCAAAATCAGCTTGAATTTTGGAGCTAAATAATTGTTTTAGAAGTCTGCATCTTTCTTTGTAAATATCTGCACAAGGTCCTCTTTTAATAAAATTAAAAATAAATTGCATTGTCTCATTGGTATTTGATTGTATTGATGTAAAATATTGTGATTCATCCATAGCTGCCGTGGATAATATTTGTATTATAGAGTCGAATGGACAAGTATTTCTAGCAAAATACAGTTGTTTATCAATTAGAGTCGGTTGATTAACGTTAGAACCATTTTTTAATAGCATTGACTTATCAATATCTTTAATGTGATTGTTACGATGACGAATATCTGGTTGAGATTTGTAATAGTAACCACATTTTTTCTTTACGTTTTCTTTCTGCTCACTTAATTTTTGATCATTGATTTGATTATTATTATTATTATCAACAAATTCTTCTTCATTGTTGGGAGATTCTGGAAAATTTCGACAATTAAAGAGACAGTCTTTCTGATTTTCTATACTCGATACTTGGAATCCATGTGATGGCGAAACAAGTTCCGAATTATTTAAACTTGGCAGTATTCTTACTGGTGACTCAATATTTGAATCTTTTTCCTGATTAGAAATGTTTAACTTTGATGTTAATATTGTAGCACTACTAGAATGGTTTTCAAATATTATTTTCAAAAATTTATCTGCCCTCAAAAGTCCAGGATAATTCTTCAATACTCGATTTTTTAAATCGTTAAAATGTCCTTCCACTGAAGCAGTACTTGCACGTCTTGTAAACTTAGGAAGAGCAGCAGAAGACCATAATGGAAACTCATACACAAGTGGTAAAATACTGTCAATAAAATCATTAAAAAAGAATGGATTGGGTTCTGTACCCAGAGTTTTTGAACTCTTAGCAATAGTTAACAAATTATCGATGTATTCTTTAATGTAACTTTGATGAGTACATGACATTGTATCATCTCTATAATCTTCAGAGTGTACTTCATTTTTATTATAAAAAATGATATTCTCTTCAATATGCAGAGAAAATTGCCGGTTTTCTATATATGTTTCCAATTTCTTTCTAGCATCAATAACAGTTTCACCAATTATCGTCTCAATTTTTGTATCATAAATTTCATGAAGAGCAACTGTACAAGTTAACAAAAAAATTTCACCAAACTGTTCCAATTTTTGGCTATCAACCATGAGAGCTAAAGCATATAAATAAAAGCGACGAACTGTTTTATGTCGCATATTTTTAAAACACGGCCATTTACGTACCATGTTCATTAAATGAGCTATGTCAATTCGGATGTATGTATTAATCGTAGGTCGATAATAATACTCATTATTCTTAGATAAGTACAAAAAAACACGTTTCAGTGTAAGCTTTAATCGTTTGGTAATTAAAAGCCAACGATAACGAATTTAACAAAGCTCGTGATGAATCACATACAGCGGTGACTGGTTTTGGTGCACCCAATCTTTGCCATTGATTAAGCCATCCTAATAAAGTATTAGTGTCTTGACTTTCAGTTAACATATCATGAACTGAAAGAGTTGTTCCATTAAAATTTATTGTTATAGAATACAAAAAGATATGACCCGATTTAGATCCATCGTAGCGTGTGAGAGGCTTGATAATACTTCCTGTCCCATCAACTTGTATAACTGAATTTTTCTTCATTTTATTTAAGTATTTTTTATAAGCATATAGTTGAGATGAAGTACTAAATGAAACAAATAATTTATCTCGTTTTACTTCATGAATAAATCCATGATAAGGCACTTTATATTTCATTTGTTCAATAGTATTTACGATGTCTTGCCCATCTGAAGGTTCAACTCCAAGTTTTTTATTCACATATTCTATTTTAGCTTGTCGGAGATTTAAATTGAGAATATGTGGTCCAACACGATGTTTAAATTTAGTATCAACTGCAATTTGACTTTTCTGCCTATTACCATATCCTTGATAAAAAACTTCTTGTCCGATTTTTCGACGTCTCAGTCCTCGAAGTGGTCGTTTTACATCTTCATGTTTATTATCCCACATAGTGTCGCGAGTTTTAACTGTTAAATAAAAATCAGTATCTCCTGGATTTTCATCTAACAATAAGTAGCAAAAAATTGGATTTCTACATGTTTTACTTTTACAGTGTCCTGTAATGCGTAAATAATGGAGGCTGCCTGAACTTTCATAAATTTTTGAATGTTTAAAGACAAATGCACAAGGAAGTTCCATTTGATAATAAAGAGCAAGAGATAAAATGTCTGTCCATACACCAGGTTGTAAAATCGGATATGTTCTGTTTTCATATTGCATAATTGGTCCTTTCATCTGTTTCCATTCTTCACTTGTAATATGAATTTTAAACTAAATCATGTATTTCATCTGTTTCAAATTCACTTAGATTTTCGTGGTTGTTACTTAATGTCGACAAATTCATAGTAGAATTGCACGTGACATCAGTGTCGTTATAAAAAAGTATTCCCTTATTGGATAAAGCCGTGGATAAAATACCCATTCAGTTCTAACTTACATTCTCATAAACATTGAAAGCAGACCATCACCCATTTAACTCATTACTCATCAGTTTCCAAATATTAGCTGTAGATATAGGATAAGGTTTTTTTTGAAATTATTAATATATTTTTCAACTAACGCAATCCTCTCTTTCAGCGTAACAGTTGAACGACGTGGCATTTTGGGACGTTTCACTGTAATAATAGGTAAAAAATTAACACATAAATCATACCAATACACCCTAAAAGCACACATGTTGAAGTGTTCAAAGATCAAAGATCAAAAGATGTTCAGAAAACATCCAGAGAATATTTTACATCCTGGATGTCTTCTGAACATCTTTTGAACATGTGTGCTGTTAGGGCAGCTATTTATGCAACACAAAAAAGTGTTGTGTATTATTGTCGCCATCTTTTAATACAAAAATATTATAAAAATAAAACTTATTTTCATTATATTAAAATTTTTATTAATCTATATCAAGTTATTTATAAGTCAAAAAGAAAAGTTACACAGAAATAGATAACAAAAAATTAAAAAATTATTCTGTTTTATTTTTGTTATTTGCCATGCATTCGACAATGCAAACAGCAATATTAAGTAGATTATAAAAAATATTCTCATATCAACGGAAAAATAAAAGAGATTAATTATTAAAAGTTTATTAAGAGACAATTGCTCTTTAATGTCATTCGTACATTGACAAAATTATTCTCTAGACAACAAAACATTAAAATTTTACAAACATATGAAAAATATATATCATAAAATAATTAATTAGTAGAATTAGAATTTGTGAGAAATAAAAATAACATTGTGATAATACCGTGAACAATCAGTAGTCAGCTAATTATACATATACAAATAACATAACCAAGCTGTTAAAATAAACTCACGTAAACAATTGCGTAAGTGAGCATTTACATGAAGTATTGCAAAGCGATTTTTTTGTTTTAACAATTGACTACTATATTTGAGTCTTGACATTGGCCGCGTTTAGCATACGTTGGCTGCGTTCCGAAATTCACTGTCAGTACTGAAAATTATACTATACGTTAACGTGAACTATAGATTACTGGCAGTGAATTTCGGAACACAACCTCAATAGCAACATTACTAGATTTTCCGCTATCATTCAACGCTAATTGGATCTGAAAGTAGGAACCAATCACGTTCGATTGCTACCTAGCGGTTTTGTCTGCTGAACGTGGCCATTGGTACAATTGATGCCAATGTAAACGCACTTTGAAGATTTACCCGCCGAATTCGAATAAAAATTATTTATTTATATTTTAAACAAAAAAAGAAATATTTAAATGAAAAGTAAATTAATTATTAAGAATGTACAAATGATGTACAAACGATTAAGCACAATAAACTGTGATTTATCATTATTTTTGAAATAATGAGGGGCTAACTTTTAGCTTGTCTTGTTAGTAAAACTTTTTTATTTTTTTTAATTAACCAAGAATGTACAAATACTAAAAATCATAGTACATTCATGTACAAATGATGTACAATCCGAATATATCAATGTTTTTGTATTTTGTTGTAGATGAAATAATATATGGACCTTTTCTATTTGCCTAAATTAGATATAACAGTGTTGTTACGTATTAATAACTCGTACGGAACATTGCCATTATTAAAATTTGCTATTTTGGGAATTCGTGCTTGCACGCCATCCAAATAAATAATCTATATAAAAAATAGAAGAATGTGAATAAAATATTACTAATTGTAAGTTATATTAATGAGACTTCTCAATAATCATATAAAAGAATATTTATATAATTTGGTATTATATGATGCATTATGTTATCTATGTCGTTATTCCACGCAACAACTTGTACTCGCCTTCCGTTACCATTATTTAAATAAAATTTTAAAACTTTATATTGTTGTTTATTTCCTACAATGCGAGGTGACTCGATTCCATCAATATAACCTACTACTTGACTATAAGAATAATAAGTAAATATATTAACAAGTATAATTAGTAATTATATGATTACATGATTAATTATTTTACTTTATATAATTGTAAAAACAAGCGATTCTTTGATATTTATTAATCTGTTAAAAGAAAGACACCACGTCCAAAATCGGGACATAAGACGTCTTAAAGATGTCTTAAAGACGTGTTAAAGACGTCTTATGATATGATGTCTAAAAGACATCTTAATGACGTCTTTAAGACGTCTTATGTCCCGATTTTGGACGTGGTGTTGTCTGGGAAATTAAAAGTTTTCTATTTATACTTACAGAATTTTTTTATTTCATAATGAAAGATTTTCTTTACAATGTTCTTTAAAGAAAAGTCCATATCTAATCGAATATAGAAAAAATAAACCGTATGTAGGAAAAATAATTTAAAAAATAATTGAAAAACAATTAGAATAATTTTTGCATTGTTTTTTTTAGAAAAAGTAAAATTTGGAGAAATGAAAAAAGATTGCCTATATATATAAAGGACCCCGCACACATCTTATGGAAAAGTGGCCATCCGTCGAATTTGCTGAAAATGTAGCATGATGTAGTTTATGACGTCCTGATCAAAAGTCCCAATGGGCCCGAGATAAAAAAATGGACAGTTTCCGAGATACGGGGGGTCAATAATAGTGCCCTATTCGAGAACTCTACCTTTTGAGCATATCCGTGTATGAGAAGTGCTGCTGTGTGCGTATGTGCGATTCTGCGTATGTGTGTATATGTATGTGTGTGTATATGTATGTGTGTGTATTTGTGTGTGAGCGTAGCCAGGTATGAGATAATATGGCAATAGTAATATGGCCAGGTTCGCAATATGGCCACCTACGAAACGATTGCCTCGGATCAAGATAAAACTTGGCCAGCGTGTTTACCATCGGAAATGAGTTTCATTTTTATTCAAGCGTTCGTATCGTGAATGGCCATTTTGCTGATATATAATGAATTACATCATACTACATTTTCAGCAAATTCGAAGGATGGCCACTTTTCCATAAGATGTGTGCGGGGTCTTTTCATTGGTTACAAACCTAAATAACAAATTTCGTTTGTTATTTGAAACGAGTTTTTGAAAAAGAATAGAAAAAAGAAAGATAAGAAATATAATATAAAATAATATATAAAGAAATTAAAAATATTAAACAATTCTATTTAATTTGACAATCAAAAAAGTTTATCAAATTTTCTTAAAAAAGTAAGTAATGTCCTTTTCAGTTCTGTGCATACGCCTACGCTATCGTTCTCTCACTGTCGTATTTATCGCTTATCCTTCTATATTTATTTTTTCTTATTTCCTCCCTTTTACATTCTCACATTTTTTTGCCGTTTTAATCTTTTCGCTCTTTTGCCTTTTAATCCTTTCGCTCTTTCGCCCTTTGCTTATGCGTTCTTCCACCCTTCCCCTCTCTCCCTCCACCACTCCATCTCCCCCTTCTCCCCCTCTTTCTCTCTCCTTCTCTCCCCCTATCCCCCTCTCCCCCTCTCTAGCCACTCTCTCCTTTCCTCCCTCTCTCCCTCTCCTCTGCCCCCCTTTCTCTCACACTTTTGCTCTCGTTCTCATTCTCTTCCTCATCTTTTCCCTTTCTCTCTGTCGCTCTCAAAATTGTTATTATTATTTTAATAATTTATTATTTTTTATGACAATACAGAGGTTGTAAATAAGAAATAACAACAAAATGTTAGATATTGGGCTTGAAAACATTCATAAACTGGAAAAAGTAAATCCAATCGAGTTGCTAACTTCTAATGAAGTATTAGATGCTGTTCAAAGGAGGATGTTAAAAAAGGGCCGATTTTGGCCTCAAAAGGTGTAAGTAAAAGGAATTGTGTTTTTTGTAGATTTTGATCTCCCGAATACGATGAAATTATTCAGAAGTTCTCTGTCGAACCCGGGACCGCAACGAGGATGCGACGAAATACTAGTTCTATCTTTCTGGTATTTTTTTTGGTATTATGTATTTTTTAATTTTTTTGTTTTTAAAATAAAGATTATACTTTACGAAGCATATACTTAAAACATACTTAAAACATGATTTTATTTATGTATAGATGGTATGGTTTAAAAATGCAAAAAAAAACTATTATTATTTTTATTTATGTTACGTACACACGGCGATTATAACTATTTATTTGAAACACGACGAAAAAAACTTTTAAACTTTTAACTAAATTTTTTTTTATTTTGTATTAATTTTTAATTTTCGCATACGTTCTTAATTTTTAATTTTTTGTATAAATTTTTAATTTTTAATGTTTGTATGAATTTCTAATTTTGTTTTTTGTTTTATATTATATTCTTTTATTAAACTTTTCAAAATATAAATGGTTATTGGAATGCATACATATGATTATTTATTTTATATTATCTCTGACATAATTATTTATAATAAATATATCCCAAAACGTTAAATGTGTGTATATTACAATTATGTGTAATTAACTAATATAAACTTTATTGTAACTTTATTTTAGTTATACACTCTACTACTTTAAATATATTGTAATTTATTAGATATAATTTTTTTAAATACATATTAGAAATAATAAAATAAATTTTATAATATAAATTTTTATTCAGTTGGCGCAATTTTTTGATATCATTATTTTTCTAGGAAATTAAAACTACTTTGTATAATAGTTTTTTTATTTAAAATGTTTCTATTTAAATAATAATAAATGAAATAAATTTTATAGCATAAATTGTTATTCATTTGGCGCAATTATTATATGTTTTCTAGGAAATTAAAATAAAACTGTTTTGTGTAACACTTTTTCACACAGCGCGTGCGTTTGGCACCTATTTTTTACTTTTTTCTAGAAAGGTAAGTTTTTAGGTAAGGAACAACGCTATGTACTTAGGAGACGGTCTTTAAGTGACACTCTGTATATGTATATGTATATACATATGTCGTAGCCAGATTACAAAAACCGGCTTTTATAAAACGTCTAGACATTTTATAAAGTGTCTTTAATTTTTTTTTAAATGTTAACATGACGTCTAGACGTCTTTAAAAAAAATGAATTTCGTATATATAATCTCTAAAAACTTACCTTTTTAAAAAAATGTAAAAAAAAGGCGCCAAGTACACGCGCTAATTGTGAAAAACTGTTGTATCTACAAAATAGTGTTATTTTAATCTACAAAATTGTTATCTTTATCTGCACAAAATAGTGTTTTCTAAACTGTTAAAAACTGTTCTATAAATTATTTTAATCGTGTAAAATATATTCTACAAAAATAATGTGATATCAAACAATAGCGCCAATTGAAAATAAGAACTTTTAAAAATATTTTAACAAAAAAAGTTGTACAAAATAGTTATTTTAATTTTCTACAAAAATTAAAAAATTTTTATTTAAAAAACTTGGCGCTGCTAAACTAAATATGCTTAAATTAACGTATTATTTAATATATTTACATTGCAGTTATTGATGTAATTAAATTAAATATAGTTCTGAATTAAATTTAGATTTAAATTAAATTTATTCGTTGGTTTAATATATATTTTGAAATATACTTTGAAATTTAGCAGCGCCAAGTTTTTTTAATAAAAATTTTTTAATTTTTGTAGAAAATTAAAATAACTATTTTGTACAACTTTTTTTGTTAAAATATTTTTAAAAGTTCTTATTTTCAATTGGCGCTATTGTTTGATATCACATTATTTTTGTAGAATATATTTTACACAATTAAAATAATTTATAGAACAGTTTTTAACAGTTTAGAAAACACTATTTTGTGCAAATAAAGATAACAATTTTGTAGATTAAAATAACACTATTTTGTAGATACAACAGTTTTTCACAATTAGCGCGTGTACTTGGCGCCTTTTTTTTACATTTTTTTAAAAAGGTAAGTTTTTAGGGATTATATCATTCTTTTTTGTAGTATTTAATTAATGACACCGAATCCACTAACAAATATATATATTATGCTTTGACGTATTAGATTACCGAGTTAAAAATATCTTAGATTATCGGATCTTAATAACACATAAATTCTATTATTTAAAAAACGAGAAAGAACGAAAACGAGAGAGAAGGAGAGAGCGAGCGAGAGAGAGAGAGAGAGAGAGAGAGAGAGAGAGAGAGAGAGAGAGAGAGAGAGAGAGAGAGAGAGATATTTATAATATATTATTATAAATAAGAAAGAGCGAGTGAGAGAGAAAAAGAGGGAAAGAGAAAAACAGCAAAAGAGAGAGAGATCCATTAGCAAATATATAAGTATTATTATCCATTAGCAAATATATAAGTATTATACTTTGACGTATTAGATTATTAATATCGATTCAGACATATCCGTGCCGTATCCATGACGTATCCGTTCCGTATCCGTACTCATCAGTGCAAAGTATTCACATACTTCAGTTCTATATCCGTCGATTTTCATTCAGTATGTCAAGAACGAAAGAGAGAAAGACGAATTTTTCAATTAAAGAACTTAGAGTAATTGCACTAATTTTAGATGAAGAAGAAACCGTTTTACGCAAAAAAAGAAAGCGTAAGCGAATGAAGATTGAATAACAACCAAAGTCGCACGCTGTCTTTAATGCCCGATAAAATAAGAATAATTAGCGGCAGCGATAATGAGCGAAATTTAACTGCGCTTGCAGTCGTTTTGAACAAAATGTGTAGCTAAACTGTTTCAAATTTTTAAACACTCGGGGGATTTTCTCCTCTAGTGCCGTCTGTTCAGTGAAAATATCGGCACAGATCACTGTCTACACACTGACACTGATACGGACGGCTGGATACTGATACGGATACTGAAATGTAAGAATACTCTAATATAAAATTATGGAAACGTTATTTTCATCAGTGCACGGACGTGCACGGAACGGATACGTCACGGATACGGCACGGATATGTCTGAATCGACCTTTATAGTTACCGACGACGGTCGGTAATAATAATAATATAACTAAATACACAGTCGACTGTCGACTGCTCGAACCGTTTTTCGCACATGCGCATTGGAGACTTTGACGATGACCACGACGACGGAGACGTTTCTTAATGATAAATTTTAACATTGAGACTTTGCATCTTAATGTCTCTGTTTAGAGATCATGTAGAGCAAAAATAAAAACACTTTCGTTATATAATTCAAACCCAAGCTATCGATTAAGCCTATCAAGAATTCGATTGGTTTAGCGGGTATTGAGGTCTGATAATCTGAGATACTCTCAACTATCCGACTCGCGTAAAGATATCCGGAGTGCCTCGCTGTTGCTGCGCGGTACTTGGCGCGAGACACTACCGTGTCTCTTGATCTGGCTAATACGACATACATAAGATATATATACATATATATAATAGACGAAACATTAAAAACAACAATCTTTGACAACAAATTTTGACAATAAATAATAAGTATTCTGTTTGATAATAGTAATAAAGAAGTGTTCTGCCGTGAGTGGCACTGATTTACAATATTATGGGAATTGTCAGGCAAAGGAGTTGGGACTCCTAGGTTCCACCAAATTTGCTTCGCGTTATCAGTTTTTCCTTTTAAAATATTTTATATAATAAAAGAAACTTTTCTATACATTAGGAGATTATTTATTTCAGCGCACTCCCGTCTAACTCTTCGTTTCGCAGTCGCGATTAGTTATTTCTTAATTTCGATAAAACGACAGACAGACTGACCGTTCTATAATACTGTAGGATTAAAAGTACGTTTGATGTACCGGCTCGCGTAGTCTTGCGTTCGGTCGCGGCGTATTACGGCAGGATCATACGGTTGCCGGATCCTTTAGCGAGCCGCCACTAGGAGATAAGTTTTATTTGTTTACGTGCGCACTTCCTGTCGCCGTGTATTGCGGTTAGATCATACGGTTCTCCGAGACCGTTACCGAAAAATAAGTTTCGTTTGTCGGCTTTCTTCACATATTGCGTTAAGTTAAGATATAAAACGACGAACAGGAGCGAGCAGCAGTCAGTCCTGCCTTTGCCGTCGTGGTAACACAGTCAATTCGTTACTCTATTGTACTACATTTCACTATATTAAATAAATCCTACAATACGTTAATTTGACTGACAGACTGACCCGCGCGTGTTAGCGGCGAGCCTTTTTACTATCGCGTTTTTTCGATAAGAGGGAGTGCCTGGTAACGATAATTAAAACGTAAGGGATTTCGTTGTCCGGATGCAGGCGAGGAAGTTCAAAGTTGAACTTCCTCGCTTGCATTTTCGCAAGGTCGGTTTCCGCGCGTGGCTCGCTGCGTTAGCGTCTTCGAGCATATTCCTTCGTGTCTAACTGAGACTTATATTAAATTTATCTATATAGCTTTTCGGGCTATAACGTCCCTCCCCTGTTGAAAAAGAAAAACGGAGTTACGGAGTTTTTCTTATTTGAGAAAAGTATTAGTACATTTTTTGAAGATTAGAATTACTTTTCCCTTTTCCTTTTTCATTTTTTCTTAAACTGTTTCTTAAACTGTACTATTTATAATAATAATTTTATTTTATTCCGTGTACAATATATATGATAACAATCGTTTCTTATTTCTAAAATCGTCTACTTTGGCTTCTTTTTAACATTGATCTAGGTAAACTGTAGTCGTTGTCATCGAGTATTCTAGCGGGTGATTGCTTTTTACTTTTATTTTTTCGCTGCATGATTATCCAAATTATAATAGATATTACAATTATTGTTGTTATTCCGCTAGACGCCATTGGATATATAAACTGTTTTTGTGTAAAAAAGTTTTGTTCGTATTAGATCTGTTATTATCGCGGTAATAATTGTAAAATGCTCGTTTATTTCCTGTTGATTGAGGTATTCCGTTACGCGGTTTTGTAATAATTTTTCGTTTCGTTTAATTAGACTTTCTACTTCAATGTGGGCTATAGTCGCGTTTAATACTTTTATTTGATTTTGTACCGCGTGTTGTATGGTCTGTTGACTATTCTGTAGTAGATTTAATTATTCATTAATATGTTTTTCGTCATTCGCGTCCATTGTACCGAATAATGCTTTCGCTACTGTGTCTAGTCCGTCTATGAGTCCTCTACGTCGACTTGTCGGCGTTTTATATATCGTATTAATTTGTGTCATAATATTTCGCAAATTCGCTGCTTCTTTTTTCGCGATGCTATCTAGATTTATGCAAGTAGTTTGACGATAATAATCTTAAAATTTCATAGTATCGCACATTGCTTCCGTTTGTTGTAGATAGTTTTTTATTTGTTCGTACCTTTGGTTTATCGTGGTTAGGTCTAACTTTATTACTAAATTCCATGTCTTCTTGGAATAGTGTAATTGACCGATTTTTTCGAAATGGATACCGGAGTGATCCTTGAATTCTTCGATTTCGTACGGGAGGTACGTGTCGTATCGCTTCGCGAGCGCTGAGCTGAAGCTGAATATGTGTGCCCTGTAATAATATATTATACTAGCTTTTCGGCGCGCGCGTCGCGCGGGCCTCAAAGCCTTCTTATATAAGAAATTAAATTTTTCAATTTCTCTATATATTTCGCTCTGTCCAGTTATTTCATTAATGGTAACACTTTTACTCTCATGTTCATTATTTTCATTCATTATTACATTTTCACTTTCATTCGATTTATTTATTTTTCCATCCATAATAATATTTTCTATTTTAAACAGTCTATTCATTTTATCAATGACATTTAAGATGTGAAACCAGCAACTTATTTATAGTCATTTATGAAATGACTCACGTCAAGAAATATAAAATGTTATTACCCATAAGGGGTGATTTTTTAAATTTGACAACGATTAATAAATAAATGCTCTCATCCAAGAACGCCAGAACCAAAAGGTGATTTCTGAAAAATTGTGTATGTGTGTGTGCGTGCGTGTGCGTATGCGTGCGTGTGTGTGCGTGCGTGTGTGGGTGCGTGGGTGGGTGGGTCGGTGGAGGTGTAAAACTTAAAAAAACCACATAGTAACTATCCCCGAAAAATTTGCAAAATTTTGGTACCAATTTCGAGAAAATGTTATTACCTAAAGGGTGATTTCTTAAATTTGATAACGATTAATAAATAAATGCTCTTACCCAAGAACGCCAGAACCAAAAGGTGATTTCTGAAAAATTGTGTATGTGTGCGTGCGTGTGCGTGTGCGTATGCGTGCGTGTGTGTGCGTGCGTGTGTGGGTGCGTGGGTGGGTGGGTGAGTGACGGTGTAAAACTTAAAAAAACCACATAGTAGCCATTCCCGAAGAATTTGCAAAATTTTGGTACCAATTTCGAGAAAATCGGTCCATAAATATGTGAGTGCGTGGGTGGGTGCGTGGGTGGTTGGTTAAGGTTGTGAAATTTAAAAAAACCACATAGTAGTTATCCCCGAAAAATTTGCAAAATTTTGGTACCAATTTTGAGAAAATCGGTCCATAAATGCATGAGTGCGTGGGTAGGTGCGTGGGTGGGGGTGTAAAACTTAAAAAAACCACATAGTAGCTATCCCCGAAAAATTTGCAAAATGTTGGTACCAATTTCGAGAACACCGGTCAATAAATGTGTGAGTGCGTGGGTGGGTGCAATTGGATGGGTGGGGGTGTAAAACTTAAAAAACCACCATCGTCGCTATCCTCGAAAAATTTGCAAAATTTTGGTACCAATTTCGAAAAAATTGGTCAATAAATGTCTGATTGCGTGGGTGAGGGTGTAAAACTAAAAAAAACCACGACGTCGCCATCTCCGAAAAATTTGCAAAATTTTGGTACCAATTTCGAGAGAATCGGTCCATTAATGAAGAAGTAGTTCGCGGTCAGACAGACAGACAGACAGACGTCAGCAACTTATCTATATACAGTCCCGCAATAGGATGTCCATAGCTTCACTACGGGAGCGTCCCGTTTGACTACGTTGCTTTTGACCACAGCCAATTATATTGACCGGTGTATAGGGTTTTTTACTAGGTCTACCTATCAGAAGGTTCTGTGGTCAAAAGCAACGTGGTCAATCGAATCCCACTCCTTCACTACATGTTGCCGGGATTATTTTGAGTAAAAAAGTTCGAATTAACATGGATCCAAATTGCAACGGCTTCTCAATAAAATCAGAAATTTCTAATTTTAATGTTATTGTATTAATACTTGTAATTTAATTACAACTTTGTTTTAAGGAATACAACACATTCTATTAATTCAGAATTAATTTTGAATTAATTCAGATAATAATAAGTAGTAATTTGATGTAATGAGGTAATAATATTATGTTATAATTTCAAAAAATAATCTTGCAATTCGAACCCATGTTGACTTGAACTTTTTTACTTAAAATAATCCCAGGAACACGTAGTAAAGCTATGGACATTTTATTGCGGGACACCCTGTATATATGTATATAAGAACCGTTGTCTGTCTGTCTGTCTGTCTGTCTGTCTGTCTGACCGCGAACTACTTCCACATTTATGGACCGATTTTCTCGAAATTGGTATCAAAATTTTGCAAATTTTTCGGAAATGGCGACGTCGTGGTCTTTTTTAATTTTACACCCCCACCCACGCATCCACCCACGCAATCACACATTTATTGACCTACTTCCACATTTATGGATCGATTCTCTCGAAATTGGTATCAAAATTTTGCAAATTTTTCGGAGATGGCGACGTCGTGTTTTTTTTAGTTTTACACCCCCACCCACGTACCCACCCACGCAATCACAAATTTATTGACCAATTTTCTCGAAATTGGTATCAAAATACAGCTACTATGTGGGTTTTTTAAGTTTTACACCCCTACCCATCCACCCACGCACCCACCCACGCAATCACACATTTATGGACTGATTTTCTAGAAATTGGTACTAAAACACAACTACTATGTGGTTTTTTTTAAGTTTTACACTCCTACCCACCCACCCACGCACCCACCCATGCGCTCACACATTTATGGATTGATTTTCTCGAAATTGGTATCAAAATTTTGCAAATTTTTTGGGGATACTATGTGGATTTTTTAAATTTTACACTTCCACCCACCCACCTACCCACGCACTCACACACGCACACACACGCGCGTATACGCACACGCATGCATACACACATACACAATTTTTCAAAAATCACCTTTTGGTTCTAGCGTTCTTGGGTGAAAGCATTTATTTATTAATAGTTGTTAAATTTAAAAAATCACCCTTTATGAGTAATAACATTTTATATTTCTTGAAGTGAGTCATTTTAGAAATGACTATATTAAGTTGCTGGTTTCACATATTAAATGTCATCATGAAGGAAATGAGTGAAATGGAAAAGCATGGTAATAAACAGAGCAAAATAGAAAAATTAAGAGAAATGAAAGAATATAGAAATGGTAATTAAAAATAATAATTAATTACTTAAAAGTAAAAATAATTAATTAAAAATAGTTAATTCTTTTATTGCTATTTATATTTAAAAAATTTCAGTACTGGAAGATACATTAAATGTCATCATGAAAAAATGAGTGAAATGAAATAGCATGGTAATAGACAGAGTGAAATAAAAAAATTACAAGAAATGGAAGAATATAGAAATGGTAATTAAAAACAATAATTAATTAGATAAAAGTAAAAAAAATAATTAATTAGTTAATTTTTGTATAGGTTTCTTGAAACGTATAACTTTTTTTTTGTTACTATTTATATTTAAAAAATTTCAGTGCTGGAAGATGGGTTGGATGATTTATTGGTAAATGCAGTAATAGAATATGAAAAGATACAAGAAGAGTGTAAGAAGAAAGAGTGTAAGGAGGAATGTCAAAAGGAAGAAAGCAAGAAGGAAAATAAAAAACGTAAAGAGGATGATGACGATAGAAAGAACAAAAAGAATAAGAAAAAGAAATTATAAATTTAATAAAATTGTAATTTAATAAAAATGTTACACATACATTTATATATATTTATTTTATATGTATAGATTTTTTTAAAAATATAAACGTAAATTAAACAAATTTTTTTATAAAAATATAAACATTAATTTAAAAAAATATAAACAATTAGTATTTGATGAGAGAGAGGGGGGAGAAAGGGGGGATAGAAAGAGAGAGGGGGAAAGAGAGGGAGGGAGAGAAGGGGGAAGGGGAGGGTGGAGGGGGAAGGGGAAGGGGAGGAAAAGGGGGAGTAGGAGAGAGGGGGAGGGAGAGAAAGAGGGAGGGAGGGGGAGGAAAAGAGAGGGGGAGAGGGAGGAAGAGCGAGAGGGAGGGAGAGGGAGGGTGGGAGAGAGAGAGGGATTGATTGATTGATCTTTATTAGCTTTCTCAGCTATTTGTAATACAGATCTAGTTTACATAAATTATTACATACTCCTTTAACGCTCGCTTAAACGCTTCAAGTGTTTCATTCCGTTTCATTTCAGCTGCTAAGGCATTATACATTTTCACTCCTTCATAAAACATACTCTTCTGCGCACTCGTAGTTCTGCGAAATGGCATTACAATATCCCCGGCTTGTCGTGTCAGTCTTTCACTCTCATTTCCCACTATTGTTAACCTATTTCTTAATTGATCCGGTAACATGCTCTTTAAAATCTTAAAAATAAATATACACACATTATAATATAGCCTCTGTTTTATGGACATAAACTGCAGCATACGCTCCACTTTGGTATGTCTATCACATTGTAATATGACCCTCATGGCTTGGTTTTACGCTTTTTGCAATTCATTCAGCTGTGTTTCTCCCATATCAATTAACAGCGTCGCACAATACTCAAAGTGAGGCGCTATGATTGTCTTGTATATAATACATCTAGTATATGCCGATATGTAATTACCTATTCTATTTAAAAAACTCACTTTTTCCCTATTTTCTTTAGCATATAATCACAGTGGTCCTTAAATCTTAGTCTATCGTCAATAATTATGCCTAGATATTTCATTCTTTCCACCCGCTCTATTTCAGTTTCATCCAAACATTTCAATGTAATGTTACCTCTCAGTTTTTTTCTTATACTTCTAACTATTATATATTTCGTTTTTCCTGCATTCATTTTTAACTTATTTGTATTCATCCATTTTTCCACTGTAACAAATGCCATATTCATTTTTCTTTCTAATTCCGCACTACTCTCTCCAGTCACATACACCAGCGTGTCATCCGCAAACATTTTTATGTTACATCCTTCCGGGCAGACTTTAATTATATCATTTATGTATATTATAAATAACAAAGGTCCTAATACAGATCCCTGTGGTGCTCCATATTCTGTGGCCAATAATGTAGACCATTCATTATTAAATCGTATTTGTTGTGTTCTATTCTTTAAATATGATCTTAACCATTCTAAAGCTGTTCCTTTAATTCCGTATTGATATAATTTCTCTAACAATCTTTCCCTATCTATTGTTTCAAATGCCCGCTTGAGATCCATGAAAATTACCCCCACCATTTTTGCTTCACTAACTATCAATTTCCATTCGTCAATGACTGTTTGAATCGCTGTTTCACACGAATACTGTTTTCTAAAACCCGATTGATGCTCTGTTATGATACAATTATCTTCAAAAAACGTCTCAATTTGTTTTTTAACTACTAATTCTAATACTTTCTCGAATATTGGTAACATATTTATAGGCCTAAACTCACTTGCTTTCCTAGCTTTCTCTATTTTTGGAATCGGTTATCGTAGACGTTTTCCAACCTTCTGGACAGCAACCTTCCCTCAAAGAGTTATTTATTATATCAACAAATTCCTCTTTTATTACATAAAATACTGCTTTAAGTATATCACTAGTTATTCTCTCTTCCGTACCTCTCTTTTTTGGTAGTTCCATAACAATTTTTTGTAAATGCTCTATTCTAATCATCTCAAAATTTTCCATAATTCTCTCGCTTTCAATAACAAAAATAATTCTTTTACCCGGACTTCCTAAGTTACCTCTATTTATAGATTTTATTATGTTATCAATACTCTGTATACAATATAAATTAAATTTATCAGCTATATTGCACCCTTCAGTATTATCTAATATTTCAAAATCTATATTCTCTATTTCCTTTGTACCCGTTGGTTCGCCTCTTATTATTTCTTTCAGGGTTTTCCACATAGATGTCGGATTTCCCTTGTTATGATCTATCATATTTTCATAGTATTCTTTCTTTTTTGTCCTGATTAGCTTAACCACTGCATTTCTTTCGATTTTAAACTGTAACCAATTTTCGTCCATATCGTTATACAACGCTTTACTGTACGCCTTATCCCTTTTAGTCGCTGCTTCTCTTATTTCATCCGAAAACCATTTTTTACCTGCCCATATTTTTGGAATTCTAAATTTTTTCTTAGGCGCTGTAGCGTCCAATGCATCTACTATATTATCAACAAGTTTCTTTGCTCTCACACTGACATCTATATCTTGGCTTTTTCTAAATTATTTTCCATTAATTTAATAAATTCATCTACATTAAATTCTTTAAAATTCCTAGCATTAAATTCTCTAGTATTTATTATCAATTTACTCGCATTAAGTTCAACTTTTAACCACGCATGGTCTGTTATTTTAGGTTCATGAATTACCTGCACTACTATTTTATGATTAGCGTAAATTAAATCTATGATTGTCTTACTATCTTTCGTAATTCTCGTCGGTTTATTTACATATTGTTTCAGGCCTAAGCTCAACATAGTCGTCTGCAGCTCAACATAGTCGTCTGCGGGAGGGAGAGAGAAGGAGAGAGAGAGGGAGAGAGAGAGAAGGAGGGAGAGAGAGAGGGTGGGAGAGAGGGAGGAAGGGAGAGAGGAGGAAGGAAGAGAGGGGGTGGGGAGAAAGGGGGAGGGAGAGGGGGAGGGAGGTCAAGGGAGAGGGTGAGGGAGGGAGGGAGGGAGGGAGGGAGGGAGGGAGAGGGAGGGAGGGAGGGAGAGAGGGGGGAGAGAGAGAAATCGGGGTTATCTTTTATTAATATCTTTTTTTATAATGACATCTCTCTCTCTAATAATAATAATAAAAATAACAATACACGGTATGTTTTAATTATTTATATTTTTATGTATATTATATATATCAACTCACAGAAACATAACATTGGTCAAGTAAACGTTTTACCTTTAGTATATCGATATCTATTCGATTTATGTTATATGTAATAAAGATACATGTATAAATCTTATTGTAATAGTTTTTTATAGAAAGTTCTACGTCTATTCGTATCCTAATAGTTTTATGAACATAGCGATTGTACAAAAATAAACGCCAAGTATTTCTGTAAAATAAAAGTTATAATAATTAAATAATGTTATTAAAATTTTGTTATATTTTTAAAATTATTTTATTACATATTTATGATATTTACTGCATATTTATAACAATTATATTTCCTCCACGTCCTTCTCCACGTCCTCCTCCACGTCCTCCTCTGCAACCACCGCATTCCCGATTTGAACACCCGCGTCCACTTCTTGCCCAACGGGCAGTTTTCTGTTTCACTGTAACAAAAATAACACATTATTATATTTATATTATTATATTATTATTTTATTTAATATGATTAACTATTTATTTTTACACTTACATTGCAGATTATTATATTTTTGGGGGGTGGCAGTTCTTGCTGCGACTGCTCCTGCTGCGACTGCTCTTGCTGCGGCTGTTGCTGCTGCGGCTGCTGTTGCAACGGCTGCTGTTGCAGCGGCAGCTGCTTATTCGCAGCTAAAGCCGCATTTAGTTGTTTTTGAATGTTTAATAATTTAGCCTTGAGGATGTCATTTTCTGTCTCAAGGCTGATTTGGTCGTTATCAACCTTAAAAAAAAATTTTAATTATCTTTTCTCTCTCTTCCCTCTGCCCCTCCCCTCTTTCACCATGTCTCTCTTCCTCTCTCACCCCCTGTCTCTCTCTCTCCTTCTCTCTCTCTTTCTCTCTCTCTCCCCCTCTCTCTCTCAATCAATCAATCAATCAATCAGCCAGTCAATCTCTCTCTCTCTCTCTCTCTCTCTCTCTCTCTCTCTCTCTCTCTCTCTCTCTCTCTCTCTCTCTCTCTCTCTCTCTCTCTTTCTCTTTCTCTTCTCTCTCTCTCTCTCTCTCTCTCTCTCTCTCTCTCTCTCTCTCTTAATCTCATTCTCTATCTTTCACTTTGTCACTTTTTTCGCTTTTTCTCTTTCTCTAAAATTAAAATTTACTTACATTATGTTGATTCGAGTTGCACGCATTTTCGTCGCCCTTTTTGGTCTATTTAGACATTTTTACACGATTATACGTCGTTAAGAGATGTGCAAGATATGAGCTCCAAAAAACAGTTGAAGATGTGTTACGCGTATAATATGAATATTGCGGATAAAAATGTTATCATGGTAACGGAATAAATATGTTTAAATATTTGTAATAATTGTGTTAAATATTTGTAATTAATATTTTTACATTAATAATTACAATTTTATTAAATTTTTCTTATATAAAAAAATTATTTCTCAGATATCCGAGATTCAATTAAATCATACAAAAAGGCTGCTGTGCGCCTGTAAAAAAAGGCTGCTGTGCGCCTTTAAAAAACGACTGCTGTGCGCCGATACAGAGCTGCTGTGCGCCTGTAAAAAAGGCTGCTGTGCGCCTGTAAAAAAAGGCTGCTGTGCGCTTATACAAAGAATTAATATAAAATAGAATAAGCACGAGAAAGAAAAGATCTATTAAGAAAATCGATCAATTAATGAATAAAGTAGTTCGCGGTCAGACAGACAGATAAACGGTATATATATATATAGATAGATATAATTATTTTTTGATGTAAAATTAGGCAATAATTGAGAACATTTATATTCAACTTAGGATTGATCAATCAGTTATTTATTTATTATATAAATATTCAGACATGTAATCAAAAATTATTATAAAATAAAAATTCTGACTTCTGTACTTCGAGCAATATTATTGCTTTATAACATAAAATAATTTTTTTCTTAAATATACGGTACGACGAAGATAATTATGCCTCAAAAGAGAAAATACGGAAATTTAAATAAAGTGAATCGCGAAGATAGGCGCTCACGACAAAGGCGAAAAATTGAGAGTTCGGAGGAAAGATCTCAACGAATCGAAGCTGATGCTCAGAGACATGCTCAGCAGAGGGCCGATGAAAATGACGACGCAAGGATTAAACGACTCGAAGCTGATGCTCAGAGACATGTTCAGCAGAGGGCTGATAAAAATGACGACGCAAGGATTAAACAACTCGAAGCTGATGCCCAGAGACATGCTCAAGGAAGGCATCATGCTAGACAATTAAATAATCACATTGCGTTAATTGTCAAGGATCATGAAATAAATGTGTCAGTTCATACACTTGGCCAAATGAATGTAGAATGCCAATTTTGCAAATCGTTAAACTTTGCATGTGAAAAATCTAAAGATGGAAAATTTACATATGTTGCCAAAAGGGCAAGCTTTAATTAAAGCCAATAAATTGTCCTGATTCTCTTAAAAAATTATATATAAGAAATGATTTTGCATCAAAAAATTTCCTTGATAATATTCGTTCATATAACAGCGCTTTAGCTATGGCTTCCATGGGTGCCCCGGGCAATAGAACTCCATTGGATGTTGTGAACGATGCTCCTTATTGCTTGAAGATTCATGGGCAATATCATCATTTGACCTCGACGGCAATGCGTCCAGCGGATGGGCAAGCTCCGCGCTTTGCGCAGCTTTACTTTTTAGATACAGAAGAAGCTATTAATCATAGAATGAATAATAAAGCCAATCAAGGCTGTGATCCAGCCCTAATGAAAGATTTGTCATGCTTTATGATCCAATGCAATGAATTTGCTAAGACTTTTAAGATGATGCGTCAAGTTGAACAAGATCTTAATCCGAAAGGCAATGAAGCCATAAATTTAATGTTGTCCTTTCGAAATGATCCTCAACACGATCAAAGAAGATACAATGCTCCACGAGCTAATGAAATAGCCGTGGTTTTTCAGAATGTTGATGGTGAGCCTCCATTTGAGAGAGACATTCCAATTTATAACAAAAATTCGAACGATGTTCAACAAATATCAATTCTGGACAAAAGATGTGACCCAATGTGTTATCCTTTGTTATATCCATATGGTAACGATGGATGGCATTCAGAACTTAAATCATATAATCCTAAATATCCAAGATTCAAAGTAACTCAAATGGATTATTATGCTCACCTGCTGGCACCAAGAGCTAAATTTAGTCAATTTAAAAAGGCAGGCAAGTTGAGATGTCAATTTATACTTGATGCTTATATGAAAACTGAAGCCAATAGGCTTAATTATATTAAATTAAATCAACCTCAATTAAGAGCAGAACTTTATTCGGGATTAATGGATCACCTAGATAATCGAGCACAAAATGAAGGAATTAAAGCTGGTATACCTTTAATATTACCATCTTCATTTATGGGCAGTCCAAGAAACATGCAAGAAAGGTACCAAGATGCCTTGTCTCTGGTCAGAAAGTTTGGTAAACCAGACATTTTTCTTACGATGCCTTGCAATCCTCAATGCCCCGAAATTAAAGATAATCTTGATGGATGTTTAATAGAATTTCGACCTGATTTGGTCGCTAAAACATTTAACTTGGATGTCAAAGAGGTTTTAAAGGATCTAATCCAAAATAATATTTTTGGAAATATTATAGCTTATGCAGGTGTGATTGAGTTTCAAAAAAGAGGACTTCCACATTTGCATTTACTTGCAACGTTGAGTGATGAAGATAAGCCTCGATTTCAAGAAGTCATTGACGTGATGGTATGAGTTGAAATCCCTGACGAAGAAAGATATCCAGAACTTAATGTAAAAGTTTTGAAGCACATGATTCATAGTCCTTGTAGAGATCCCTTTCAGAGATATTCTTGCATTGGGGACGATGGAAAATGTTCAAAAGGTTTTCCAAAAGAGTTTCGTGAAGAAACTAATGCTAATGTGAATGAATATCCCATGTATCAACGAAGGAATTTTGGGAAAAAATACATCGTCAGAGGCAAAGAAGTTGATAATCGATGGATGGTACCATATTTACCATATTTAATTATTAAATATGATCGACATATCAATTTGGAAATATGTTCATCAGTGAAGAGCGTAAAATATTTATATAAATATATTCACAAAGGATTTGACTGTGCTGCAGTTGAAGTGCAAGCACGAGATGGCACAAGGCTAATTAAAATAGATGAAGTTAACTCATTTCTGGATGCAAGATATGTTAGTGCTCCAGAAGCAATGTGGAGACTGAACAGATATGATCTGTTCATGAAGTCTCACACAGTAATAAGACTGGCAGTTCATTTGCCTAATCGCCAAATGGTTTATTTCCGAGCGGGAAATGAAGAGCAAGCTGCTCAAAGAGAGCTTACTCGAGATACTACGCTGACTGCATGGTTCAAATTAAATCAATCTGATGAAAATGCGGTGCATTTTCTTTACACAGATATTCCTTATCATTATGTCTATGATAAAAAAGAAACTAAGTGGAAAAGGTGGTGACAAAATAATTTCAAGACTCTATACAGTAAGTATAAAAGATATTGAGAGATTTTATCTTCGTCTTCTTCTACTCCATGTGGCTGGAGCTAAACGTTTTGAAGATTTGAGAACTGTAAATGGAGTTCTTTATGAGACGTTTAAGAATGCAGCAATTGCAAAAAAAATGGTAGAAGCTGATAATCTTTGGGAAAAAACTCTGGAGGACGCAATAGAATTAAATATGCCTGCACAACTTCGAGAACTATTTGCCTACATTTGCAACTACTTTGGAACTCCAATAGATGTACCAACTATTTGGAATAAATACAAGGATTTCATGATTGAGGACTTTGTACATAATAATGTTGTTAATCCTGAAAATATGGCTTTAAACCATATACAAGAAATTCTGATAAATAATGGAAGTAGCTGTGAAAACTTCCAATTGCCAAATCCATCTCCAGTAAATTTTTACGTAACAGAGTATAATGTGGATGAAGAAAGAATCCGTGGTAATTATTTATTATCGACACTAAATGTTGAGCAAAAGTGTACGACATAGTCATGCGAGCGATTGAAAATGAAAATGAACCTCAGCGGTTATTTTTTATTGACGGGTTTGCAGGAAGTGGTAAAACCTGCCTATTTAACACATTTTTGAGTGTTATTTGAGGAAGAAACGAAATAGTTCTTCCATGTGCCTCAACTGGAATTGCAGCCACACTTTTAAAAGGAGGAAGAACCTATCACTCCCTGTTCAAGCTTTCAATCCCAATTGATGATGGAGCTAAATCTAATATCAGAAGAAATTCTCAAGCTGCACGAGAACTGATCACTGCCAAACTAATCATATGGGATGAGGTGAGCATGACTGTTGGACATGCTTTAACAGCAGTTGATAAACTCTTTAGGGATTTGATGAAGAATCCTCGACCATTTGGAAGAAAAGTAACTTTATTTGCAGGAGATTTCAGACAAAATCTTCCCGTAGTGCCACATGCACAGAAAGCAGCCATAATTGAGTCGACTGTAAAATATAACCATATATGGAAGAATGTAACTCAGATAAAACTAAAGCAAAATATGAGAACTGGGGATGAAAAGGAATTTGCAAATTGGCTAATGCAACTTGGAGATGGTAAATTGTACAATACAGATGGACTACATCTCGATACAATGGAAATACCTCAAGATTTTATATCAAAAGAATCAATTATTACTGAGATTTTTGGTGATAGAATCACCAAGGAATAGATAAAAGAAAATCAAGATCGCGCGATCCTTTGTCCTAAGAATGAGGATACATTTAAAATTAATGACGAAATCCTTCGTCTAATGGAAGGAGAAGAAAAGGAATATCTCTCAATCGACTCTATTGTGAGTGATGATCCACAGGAGCAATTGAATTTTCCGACTGAGTTTTTAAACTCTGTGACACCTTCTGGGATGCCAGTTCATTAACTTAAAATAAAAGTTAATGCAACAATTATCCTATTAAGGAATTTAAATACTAAGAAAGGACTCTGCAATGGCACAAGCTTTGTGCCATTGCAGAGTCCTTTCTTATTGTAACTGATTTGAAACCTAATCTTATTTATGCGGAGGTTCTAACTGGTCCTTCTCGAGGTCAGATTGTCTTCATTCCAAGGATCGATTTTCTACCAAATGATACGGAAATTCCATTCAAGCTTAAACGGAGACAGTTTTCTATTCGAGTGTCATTTGCTATGACAATCAATAAATCTCAAGGACAAACTTTACAAAAAGTTGGGATTTATCTGCCACATCCTGTATTCGCTCATGGTCAACTCTATGTAGCATTCTCTAGAGCAACCAAAAGGGAAAATGTCAAAATTAAGATCGATGAAGTAAGCAATTAAGGGCATCTCATTAAGGAAAATCCCAAATCTTTTACGAAAAATGTCGTGTACAGAGAGGTTTTATAAATTGAAAAATTAAAAAATTGTATAAGAGCTAATAATATAGCGAGTCAGCGGTGGGTACTTCAGCCGTAAAAAAAATCTTTGTAAGTAAATAATAGAAAATATAAGAAATATTATATGCCAAGTAAAATTTATGAGAATGCTCTATTATATGAACTTCAGCTCGACATAATCTAAAAAATTCTATTAATTGCATATATATATTTTTTAAATTTTTCGTATCATATATCTATATATTTCATCTATCTATATTTATATATATATGCTAGTATATATAGATATATATAGAGCTAGTATATATAGATTTTTATATTTATCTTTTAGTAGCGTATATCACTTTCGTTTTTAGTTCGCGTTTTTTTATCGGGTGGGAAGGTTTTTTATTTCTTTATACGTGTGTCCTGAGGTGCTACTGCATCTTGTTCCGTAGTCTGTTCTTGATTATCTTTGTGAGAAGTTTTCCTGTTTTAAAATGGTGTACCAAAAATTTCCGATTCGCGATAGTTATTTTTCCTCTCCGCGAGATTGGGAGTAGGAGGGAGCTCCTAACAGGGGGCTGTTTTCGTTTGACGAAGTGCCTCCTGGATTTCCTCGTTTAGTGGAGGAGCTTGACTGGGTGGAAGGTAGGGGGTGGTTTTATCTCCTGATTTTATTTGATCTGTTGAACCCGGGGTTTTCCCGGAATATGTTCGCTCTCGCGCGGTTTTTCGCCGCGCGGGAGTCTGTCCTACGGTAGAGCGCGTTATGCGGCTTTTGGACTGGGCCCGTTTCCTGGGCCGTTAAGGTGAGTGCTTTTTGTATTAATTTTCTATAAATAACTTTAGCTTGTTTGCATGCATGCGCACTGCTTTTCTTCCTCTTTTTACGGTGTAATTCACGTCGGAATTCTTTTCCATTATTACGTAAGGTCCGGTCCATAGCGTGTCTAGTTATTTCGAGCGTCTCGTCATATATTGATACTTTATCGCCTATTCTGAATTTTGTTTCTTTCGCGGATTTGTCATAATATTCCTTCGCTTTAAATTTTTCTTCTTTAAGATTTTCCTTCGCATTTTGGTTAGCTGCGCGTGACCTTTCTTTTAATTCTTGCGCGTAATCATTGTAGTTGTATGTCGGTTTAGGCGGTTTTGTAAGCGCTGTCGGTAGGTCCGCTCGATGTCCGTAGACTAGTTCAAAAGGTGTATATCCCGTAGCCGTATGTGGAGTAGTATTATAAGTAAACATTGTGTAGGGCGTCTATTCGTCCCAGTCTGTTTGATCCGCATTAATGTAATGGCGAAGGTATTCGGCTAGGGTTCGGTGCGATCTTTCTAACGCTCAGTTACTTTCCGGATGATAGGCGGTAGTTTGAATTTTATCGAATTTTAATAGTTTGCATGTATTTTTGAAAATTTCGCTCATAAAATTTGTCCCTTGATCAGTTAATATCTTTTCAGGAATTCCGTATTCGAAAATTATTTTTGTCGCAAATTCCTTCGCGATTGTATTAGCTTCTCGGTTTGCGATCGGTATCGCTTTGCTAAATTTAGTTAGACTATCTTGGAATGTTAATAAGTATTTATTTCCGTTGGTAGTCATTGTTACGACAATATCTAGCGCGCATTTTTCGAATGGTTTGCTAGGCGTATCGGTGATAACGAGAGGTGCTTTCATTCGTCGCGATAATTTATTTTTCTGACATGATTCGTATTTAGTAATATATCGCTTGACGGTTTTCGTTAAGCCCGGCCAATTATGGTTTAACCGAATTTTTTTAATCGTTCGCTCGATTCCTTGATGTCCTCCTGTGGGGGTATCATGATATTCGTGAAGTATTTGCTGTTTCTCCTCTTCGGTATAGGTTCTTGCTTCGTCGGCATTTTCTTCTTCTTCTATCTTGAGGATTTCTTCTTCTTGTTCTTCTTGATGCGGTTCTGGTATCGCGTTTCGACTTAACGCGTCGGCGTTTGCATTCGCTCGTCCGGCCTTATGTATGATCTCGTAATCATATTCTTTGAGTTTTAATCTCCAGCGGATTAATCTTGATCCAGGATCATTCACGTTAAATAACCAAATTAATGGCTTGTGATCGGTTATTATCTTGAATTTCGTTCCATATACATATGGTCGAAAATGCTTTACGGCCCACACGATTGCTAGTAGTTCCTTCTCAATCGTGTTGTAATTCTGCTCCGCGCGAGATAACACTCGGCTCGCGTAAGCGATGGGTCGGTCATTTCCTACCGGTCCCTGTGACAGCACGACTCCGATGGCATAGTCGGAGGCATCGGTGGTCACTTTGAGTTCTTCGTGGAAGTCTGAATACTTTAGCACTGGATTTATATTAATTTTTCTTTACCGCCGTCATTAATTTTTCTTTTAGAGTGTCGAACGCGATTTGTTGTTCGTTGTTCCACGAGAATTTTTCATTCTTTTTTGTTAATTTTGTTAGAAGCTTGGCGATACGCGAAAAGTCTTCGATAAATTTCCTGTAATAGCCGACTAAGCCTGTAAACGATTGGATATCTTTAACCTTTTTCGGCGTCGGAAAATTTTTTACCGCTGTTAATTTTGACGGATCGGGTAGTATATCATTTTCGGAAATAATATGCCCTAAATAAATTACTTCCTTACGCAAAAATTTATCCGGTTGCAACTTTAAATTATTTTCTTGTAGTCTTCGTAGCACTTCCGCGAGTCTTTTATTATGATCCTCTAAACTGGATCCGTAGATAACGATGTCGTCTAGGTAGACCAGACATCTGAGCCCTTGTATCCCCGTTAATACTGAATTCATCGTGTCTGTGAAGTTGGCACGACGTTCTACGAATTTCAAAAAAATACTAAGAGTTTTAATAGCACTTTTCATAGTTCTACAGTTCCGGATAAAAATTAAAAAGAGTTCCGCATTTCTTATATTAAAAAATCGAAATTGAAAAAATGTGCTAACTTCGCGAATCTAGCACGACACTCTCCCCTCCAAAGTACTAAAACGCATTGAATATTACCATTTTTGACAAGAGTTCTGGATAGTTTTGTTTAGGTTAAGCATATATATGCAATTTCAGATCGATATTCCACCAATTAACAATCTTTAATTAATTTTTAATATCCACGCCCAACACGATATTTAGCGAAAATTTGTCGTGCTGATAATTTTCCGCAGTTTTAACGGTAGTTTTCGATAGTTCTATCAGAGTTCTATGCTTTAGAAACATTTTTACAGAGAGTTCCGACTGTTTACTATTTTTTAAACAATTTTTGGCAATTACGTCCAGCACGACACTTACAATTAGTGAAAATGTGTCGTGCTAATGATTTTCCTCAGTTTTAACGGTAGTTTTCGACAGTTCTATAAGAGTTCTATGCTTTAGAAACATTTTTACAGAGAGTTCCGACTGTTTATTATTTTTTAAACAATTTTTGGCAATTACGTCCAGCACGACTTTTAGTGAAAATGTGTCGTGCTAATGATTTTCCTCAGTTCTAACTCGATACTTTTCGACAATTCTATAATTGACGAAGTCGTGTATTATACGGTTGTGTCAAGAAGCACACGTCCCTGACGTGCGGTACAAATGTACGCATATAATATTACGCGCTTTGGCGAGATCATTCATAGAGATCATGAGTGAGAATGTAAGTAGTAGTAATAAATCTTATTTGTGTGTTATATTCATATATAATTTTATAATACTTTAGCAATATCACAAACATCTGTCATTACAAAAAATATATCTGTCATTAATAACAAATTATATATTTAATAATAAAATTTATATTTCGGCGCTAACGTAAAAAATAAGATGTGGACTAATACTAGTATTTGTGTTCACAGCATTTCTTTTCTTTTTAAGGTCATCATACTCATACCAGTGAGTTCCAGATCGTGCATATGTGACGTAATGCTCGCTATTAGTACTACTAGAAGATTTTATGTAATGTACTATATCAACTAAAGTATATTTTTTCGAACTTAATACGATACTTGTAGCGACTGTATCAAGACAGTGCATGATTATTTTGTCTCGTTTAACGTATCGCTCATCAGTAAATATCGTAGTATCAATAAATAAATGTGGACCATACTCCATGTTTTCTACGACGGTATCTAAACATTTTCTACATTTTGTTGTAAAAACCGCCAAAGCGATTGTCGATTGCTTCTTGCATATATTGTAATTCTTTGCAGAGGAGTATGTCTACATTTACATTTAATTCCGTAATTTTACTTGTTCGCGAGGAGCCACAGGAACATACGATGGTTTTTTGACAACTCGGTATATCAATAAATAAATAATTAATTAAGTGTGCAACATTTCAATCGGTATTTAATTTAGAAATTTCACGGGTATAAATAGTTAAAGCGTCACTAAATAGCGAAAAATCTAACAAGATTTTAGCTCTTTCTTTGTAGTGATTTGTCGTTATTTTTCCAGCATGTAATATTGACATAGCTAGATTTATAGTGGGATTTTCTGAAAACTTTATTTTGTCATCGTAGGACTTTATACTTGCAATACCGCTTGCGACTAGATGAAGTACCGCGTCGAACGCACAAGTTTGACAAATGATTATGACTTTGTTATCGATAGTGACGCCTTTGCATATATTATCATTCCGTATGAGTGGTATTTTTTGATCTCTCGCTAATTTAATGTAGTCCCATTCTGGATACTTATCTAAGTATGATGATGGCTTACGTCGTTTTTTTAGAATAGAACATTGCTCGTCCGGTGATTCGCGAATAAGGCCTCGCCAATTTTCGCGAATATTACAACTTAATTGAGCTTCATTATCAATAACAATGGTATCAATCATTGCACTATTTTTATCATTGTTATCATTATTGTTATTATTGTTATTGTTATTATTATTAACAATGGCATCAACCGTTATATTATTTTTATCGATGTCTTCTGTTACGTTAATATTTTGTGTCACGTTATAGTTAGTTGTACTAGAATAAGAACAGTCATCTATCGATTGGTCTGTTTGCACTTCCGCGGAACTTGCAGAATAATTAAGCGTCACTTGATTCTGCTGTTCATAATTAACACTTAAAATATCCTTTTGACACGATGCCAATTTTATTTTTCTGTCAAGATAGTCGAGATGTTTGTGTACAAATTTGTCGGCTCTCATTGGCAATTGATTTTTAAATGCGCGATTTTTCAAATCTGCAAATGCCGACTCAACGGAAGAAGAAGTAGCAATTTCTTCGCCTATCTGAAAATGCAGTCGCATTACGCCGCTCCAAAGCACCACATATGGAATTAAACGCGTTTTCATTATTTTTGCAAAATCAGGATTATAGCAAGCATTTATTGCTGTTCCCTCGATACAATTCATTGCTAATCGTATGGCATTATCGTATATATTGGCACTCCATTGAAACCAGTCGGAAGTATTCTGATCATCATCTTCTAATTTATCTGTCTCATCGCGATCAGTATTCTCATTTATCTCTTTATTTCATCTGATATTTCCGTTGCGGAAACAGTTTTAATTATAACATTCAAATATCGTAAACGTAATTCAGACGGTAATTCCTCTCCGTTTTCATTGGAGCCAACATATTCGCTTAACGCTACAACAAGAATTGCTTCAAAAAATGTGTGTAATTCTTCTAGAGAAGTCATTTTATACGCTTGACTTAGAGAACGTAAATAAAACTTATGGACAAGTAATTTATCTCTCTGTTTGAGACAATTCCATCTCGATATCATGGAAATAAAATGGCTTACATCTAATCTTATAAAAACGATGGAATCGTGTCATCAATACCGTGCAAAATATTAAAGCATTTCTTTAAATAATGTTGTAAATCAATGCATTTTGCAAATATTTCTGCAACAGCGATTAAAATCGCTCATCCAAAATCGCAAACGACCATGCGCGGAGTTTCGTTTCCTTTTGCTATTATCTTGCGTAAGAAATATGCAATATGCATTGATTTATGATCGGCTGATACTATCTGAAACACTGGAATATTTCCATCATTATCAACGTACATACATTGATATAAGAAAATAGGCGATTCACAATTAGAGTATCGTTTTATAACACTTTCAGTAGCATCAATTGTCATAAAACTTATTGGATTTTTTTGCTTCTTACTCTGTATAATAATTGCTGCTCAAGACTCCAATACAAAAAAATTCTAATAATCCAATACTGTGAATAGCGCCAGTATATTTTCCCTGCTTCGAACTTTGTAATAGATTTAAAATAGGATTTGCGTATAGAAGTCCGTGTCGTTCTAATAATCTCTGCTCTTTTGCTTTCCGTAAAACAGCAGCGTTAGGAAGAATTGAGGGTTCGACATCACCAAAATCTTTGAGACGTTTAGCCTCCTGTCTACGAAATGTTACAGCATCCATTTTTTTTTCAATTAATGTGGTAATAACAATTTTACGACGTTTACCCCTTAATTGCCGTTTTACTGTGTAAGAATGCTTTTCTTCTTCTACATATAATACTACGAAATGTATCTTTACGTCGACAGTATCGCGCGGTTTATGTATAATCTTACCTTTTATAGTCGGCGGTTTATGTTTTATCTTACCTTTTATATCGCGTTACATTCTTTGCAAATACCGTGAATACCGATATAATACTTCGCGGAACTCGACTGGTGAACGTGTTTTTTAAATACTATTGTACAATGAAATTTTTGTTGCTGCCACATTTTTTCAGCTATAACATCAGTCCAGCTGTTTTGCAATACATATTTATGTCGCCTTCCGTAGAGTTTTCGTATAGGCATAATTGTTTTCCACTATTCGGCCGATATGATTAAATCAAATTCTTTTGAAAGCGTATTGATCGAGTCATTTTTGACAGTTTCGATCGAGCAGGAGGATATATTATGGGAGACTTCTCCGTCATTTACCTTAATATTGAAAGCCTCCAGAATTTTATCTTTGAAGTCATTCCTGTGTTCGTTAATCAATACATATACGTGTTTTGGTGTTATACGGGAATTAAACTGCTTTATTTTCTCGGAAATTATACGATATATTTCGGCCGATAGTGGATAAGGTCTACCACAATTCTTTATTGTTTGGAAATCCGTATCCAATAGAATCTCCAATAATTTAGTTTTATCGTACATCTTGCCGCGTTTAAATACAAGAAAGATAGAAAAATACTGTAACAAAAAAATACAAAGGAATACAGTAAAGTAATACAAATATACATTTTATGAGTTTTGCGAACTTTGTTTTAATTTCCTTAAAAAATTTTCTTTCATTTCTTATTTCTTATTTCCAGGAAATATTTAAACAAAAAGTTATGTGTACTTACATCTTAATAATTTTTGGCACCAATCTTATAATTAAAATCGTTTATCCAACGGAGATCGCAATTAATACACGGTCTGCTGAACCTTTGCACTACAAATTGACTACTGTCAATTTCCTTATTCTCTTATTTCTTATTTCCTGAAAATATTTAAATAAAAAGTCATGTGTGTGTACTTACATCTTAATAATTTGGCACCAATCTTATAATCAAAACTGTGGTTTGTCCAGCAGTGGTCGCGATTAATACGCAGTCTGCTGAACCTTTGCACTACAATTATGATCACTGTATTGTTAATTGTTACTTGTGATTACTGTAATGTCACACCACTGTCACATTCCTTATTTTCTTCTTTCGCTAAGTGTCGTTGCGTTATTTACTAAAGCCACTCTTTCACGATTCAAACGACTCGTCAGAAATGACGATTCACTAGAACAGCTCGGCTTATATCCCCCTCTGTACAGAATTCTAGATTCCGATATTTAGTTGCTAATATCTGATAGGTGCGGTTTTATTCTTTCATCTGTACACACGAATCACGAAAAAAAACGATTGTCAAAGGATTGTCGGCATAGCGCACTTATCATATAGGACACCGCGCTTTCCGAAAGACGCGCACTTGGAGTTACGGCAGCAAATCCTTTAATGTAATTTGATGAAAGGGTATATCGCGTTTCAATTTTCGACAACGAGACAAAACAATCATACACTGTCTTGATACAGTCGCTACAAGTATCGTGTTAAGTTCGAAAAAATATACTTATTAACGCGAGATGATTTGTCCGGTTTCACGTATCGCGTATCTGCTGCTGCGGCAATCGCGTCCGTAATATCTGGGTTTTCCGCATTTATAACATTGAGTCGCGTTTTTCATTTGTTGCGATGACGGTTGATCGTATCGATTACGATTCGGAAAATTGCTTGATTGCGACGCGGTTGAGCCCTTTACTTTTTCTTCGGCTGTTGTGGCGGTTATAGCTTCTTGAAAAGTTCTACAATTTCGTGAGCGAATTACCATTTGTATTTCTTCGCGTAATCTGATTTGGAAATTTTGCAAAGCTTGTTTTTGTATGGTATGTAATATGATACGCTTTTCTACGACAGAGTCCTCTCCTTCGATCATAGATTCATATAGTTCCATGGCTAGGGTGTCGACGCGTGTTCCGAATGTCTGTGCGCTTTCGCTGGATTTTTGCTTCAAAGAGTTGAATTCTATTTGTAGATGAGTAATACTTCGTTTGCTTTGGTACGAAATTTCTAATTGTCGTTTGAGTTTGTCATACGTTCGTATGTCTCGCGTTTGAAAATCTAGCATAGCCTTTCCTTTTAACTTAGTGCATAAGTTAGCTCCTATTAAACTTCTTTCGTTAGCGGAGTTTATGTTTTGTACAACATAATTGTATGTGCTTAAGAATTCTTGTAATTTGTGTTGTAACGTTCCGTTAAATTCAGAAATCATACTTCGTGCTTCTTAATGAAATATAGCATTCGGTGGAGTTTCGTCGGTCTCACATCATTCTCTGTGCGTCCGTATGTAATGTTGTATCTGTCATTATCGTGCTCATGATATCGCGTGTCTTCGTTGCGAGTGTGGTCGCGTATGTCTCGGCGGTCAACGTGTCATTCGCCTTCGTATGTGTTAGATTCGCGTCTCTGTTCGCGTAATGTATTTATTTCCGCACGCATTTCTATCCCTCGCATTATTTCGCGCAAAAGTGGATTACTTATATTATTCATACTAGGATCACGATTAACGGGAGGTTCGTGCACCTCGGCTTCTACAACGTGTTCGTTGATAGGGCGTATACTATTCCTAAGGCGCTCAATTTCCCGGTCGATTGTGTCGTCTGACACATGTATAAGATTGTTCGGCGGTGTGTGCATTACCGACATGTTGATTTCGTTATTCTCGTTCGGATCAAAAATGGTACTATCGTAAAGGTGCAGTCCCATGGAGCAGCGTATATACGGCGTGCCGGCGTATGGCGTATAAAACGGCATTGTGATAGGCTTATTAATAAGCCAGAAATGATTTGTCGAATCGACGTCGATGATACTGGTCGATCGACGGTCGAAATTTGTAGTCGATTTGACTTAAAAATGGGCTTAAATTTCGACCAGTCATTGACAAGTCGATTTGACGTCAATTCGACGTCGATATTTGTGTATAAGCAGCAATTATTTTTTTCATACTGCATTTTACAATAATTATTTGAGAAATATTTTCTTATCGAAGTAATATCAAAAAATTAAAATTTCGGTATAACGCGCCTAACATCCATGTACGCCCGCCAGGTACGCCTCTCATAGCCCGTCTATATTTAAAATATTTTTTGTTTTTTATCTTTTCTAAAATGAAGCGCATCATGAGAAAGAAAATGACTGATTTAAAAAATATACTGAAATAAGATAGAAACATGCAAACATAATATATATATATATATATATATATATATATATATATATATATGTATATTAAACTAAAAAAGAAAAAAACATTATAAAAGAAAGTTAATGAATAACTTCTCACAAATTTCAAGTTTATTATTATGCTGTTTATTATAAATATATATGTGTGAACATAAAACTGTGAACATAAACTATATTGAACATGTAAACTGTAAACATAACTGCTGAAACTGTGAATAAAATGTGAATAAATAAAATATATCAATGCATGTTTGCCAAACAAAATAAAATATGGATAAATGCTTATGAAGATAAGTGCTCATCTGCTTCTTTAAACTTTTTATCACGTCTTCCATAACTTCCATCATCTTGTTTTCTATATGGAGCATTCTTTAACCATTGTCCTGCATATAATGATAAATCCGCAACAGATACATTGGGTCTCTTGTCATGAATTGCACCTAGAAATGAAATAATGTCTTGAGTAAAATTATTAGACACAAGTAAGAAATATTTGAGGGAAAAGTATCTTACTCCTGTTATAAAAAACACATATAAACAAAATTTATAAGGCAATATATGTGTATTTACCTATAATCACTTCCCACAATAATAATTTGCAAAAAGGTCCTTTTTGGTTGCCATCGCCTCGAAAATTGTATTTGCATGCAAGAGTATTAGTAATAGCTGCAGCCATAACTGCATATAATACTTCGCAATCCTTTACTTTAGACTCCTCTTTGGCTTTCACTTTCATTTGTGCAAAATAATGTACCTAATTTATATATAATAATAAATATACATATGTAAATATATATAATAATAAATATATATATAATAAATATAAATATAATTAATATAAATATAATTAATATATATATAATAAATATAAATATAATAAATATATACATAATAAATATAAATATAATAAATATATATATAATAAATATATATACATATAATAAATATATATATAACAAATATATAAAAAGACATTATTATTTAAATCACAACTAAAATAAAAAATCACAAAGCAAAATAGAAAAATACTTACTAAATTACGAAAATTTTCATTATTCTTAAGGTATTCCTCAGAAAGTTTTACTTGTTCGTCATTTTTTAAAGGATATGATGGCATGTTATCAGGACGAATAATATACTTTTCATTTGGCATGAGAAAACGTGAAAGTCTACAATGAAAGCTCAAAATTCTGTCTAATTTCAAATTTATTTCCTGTCTCTCAACTGCCGCTTTCTTCTTTATTTCTTGAACTTCTTTCAATAAGAGATTTAGAAGAGCTGTATTATTTAAGAAAAAGAAAATAGTAAATGATAAACTAATCATAATTGTTGATCTGTTTGCCTTATTAGATAAGACATTTATGAACATTTTAATTTGCTTTATCACAAAATGATTTTTGAAGAGTTCTGCTTAAATAGCAATTAGATTATTATACATATATATATATATATATATATACAATAGATCAAATTAGGAACTATAAATTTTTGCCAGGTACAAAAAACTTTAATAAAATAACTAACAAGGCACATGTCTGAAACCGATTTAATCAATTAATCATGACCAAACATTTTCAGATTTTTTGATTGCAATTGATAAATTTGCTTAATATTTACTGTATACATTTTTTTATATGCCATTACTTGAAAAAAAATATTTAAAAATGTAATCAAGAGAGAGTTTATAGGAAAAAAAATTATATATATATGTATGTATCGGGAGCCGTTTTTATGCGGCATTACTGAACGCGTTGAAACGCGCCTTTATCATATCTTTCAAATGTTTTATACCGTCACTTCTAACCGTGCGGTGAACAGATCGACGAAACAGACATTTTGTGGAGCAAAAGATTATTGTGTAAAGGATTGTGTGAAGAAGCAAAGGATTGTAATCAAATTACGTCGATTTGTATTGCAATAATGCAAAATTGTGAGCAGAAATCTGTAAGTAATCAACTTTCATTCAGTGCAATACTATTTTTAATTTGCTTTGAAATTCGATGCAATGTATATGTATATGTATATATATATATATATATATATATATATATATATATATATATATACATATATATGTATTGTAATAATTCGCAGTTCTAGTAAATAGCCTTTATCGATTTTTTACATCGATAATAATCAATCCGCGCGCGCAGTTCATCGATCAAAAAGAATACATTATTTATTATAGCAATGATATATAATAATAAAAAAATAATAAATAATCTGTGGTCTACTTTTTCCTTTAGAAAAAGACGTTATTTATTATTCTTATTATTATAAATTAATTGTTAAGTATCCTTTTCGATGTAAAAAATTTTAGAAATTTAAAATGTGAAGAAAAGTCATATTTTATAAATTCTTATGAAATAACTGAAAGACAATAAAAATAATCTTATATGTAGTATTTTTTGCGACCTCATCATGAAAATTTTTTAATTGATCACTTGCGAATATTTCTGTAAGATTATTTTTGTCTTTCATTCAATTTTATAAGAATATATATGAATTTATATATATAAGACTTCTTCACATTTTAAATTTCTAAAATAATTGGTCGAATCGACGTCGATTTGACGAATCATTTAATTCTTATAAAATTGATTAAAAGACAATAAAAATAATCTTATAGAAATATTTGCATTGCTCAATTATATATAAAAAGAATTTTTATGATGAAGTCGAACATGATAAATATATTGACCAGTATTCGACCATCGACCATTTATCGACGTATAGACGTCGATTCGACAAATCATTTCTGGCTGGGATTAATTATTATGCCGGCGTAAATACACTCCATGGGACAGTCGATGTTTGTGCTGGCGTAACGAAAACGAGCGTAAAGCCTGTGATTGGTCAAACTCTTTTACGCCATACGCCGGTACGCCGTACGCTGCTCCATGGGACTGCACCTTACGATGTTAACGAAAATTCGCCTCGTTGTGATATGTTACTGGGTGTTCGGCTGACGCGTGGTCTGATATATATCTTCTATCTGCGATATCAGGATCAGTTTGGTATTTTACAAATAAGCTTTCGTCGAAGCTATTGAATGGAAATTCGCGTTCGGCTATTACGTGTGAGGGTAATTCGGAGTCGCTGTCGCTCGAATAGCACGTTTCTAACTTCTTACGTACTTTGTCGAGGTTCGCTTGTATTAGCGGGATAGCTCTAATGGCTCGCTGTCCTGATTCGTTCAGTAGCCACGATTGATTCGCAATCGGTCGTTTGGAGCTGTTATTTCCTTCCGACATTCACGCAGAATTTATTATAATATTTCGGACTTACAGTATAACGGCTCGCATCGTTACGCTCTGTTCTGCTCGGTCGCTGATGCTGCAGTCTCTCGCCTTTCGCTCGTCGGCTGATAAGGCTGGCAGCCCGGCGTTGGTAGTGATACAGCGGGTCGTAGCTTTGCGGCGATGCGTTGTCCGTGAGGTTGTCGTAGGTCGGCGTTGGTCCTTGAACGCTGGCGTTTCTACTCGGGTTTCTGCTGCTTGGCCGTGATTTTTCTCACTGCTTGTGTCGTCCGTGTATTCTTCTTTTATGCTGTGGCTTCTGCTTATTTTCCGTCAACATTACACTGGCGTGCCCGTTTTATTAAACACTTTTGTTTTTTCACAGGTCTTAAGGATTTTTTGCGAGCTGGTTGGCGGACCCTCCTGACATCCCACCGCTGCCACCAGTTGTTGTGCCGTGAGCGGCATTGATTTTCAATATTATGGGAATTGTCAGGCAAAGGAGTTGGGACTCCTAGGTTTCACCAAATTCGCTTCGCGTTATCAGTTTTTCCTTTTAAAATATTTTATTTAATAAAAGAAACTTTTCTATACATCTAGAGATTATTTATTTCAGCTTCTGTCTAACTCTTCGTTTCGCAGTCGCGATTAGTTATTTCTTAATTTCGATAAAACGACAGACAGACTGACCGTTCTATAATACGTTAATTTGACTGACAGACTGACCCGCGCGTGTTAGCGGCGAGCCTTTTTATTATCGCGGTTTTTCGATAAGAGCGGGTGCCTGGTAACGGTAATTAAGACGTAAGGGATTTCGTTGTCCAAATGTAGGCGAGAAAGTTCAAAGTCGAACTTCTTTGCTTGCAATTGCGCAATGTCGGTTTCCGCGCGTGGCTCGCTGCGTTAACGTCTTCGAACATTCCTTTGCGTCTAACTGAGACTTATATTAAATTTATTTATATAGCTTCTCGGGCTATAACAGAAGATAAAGATGAATTATTTATGTTCAATAAGAAGCAAGTAATAGGCAAAGATACTCGAGAATTTACTACTTTTAATAAACTCATTGTTTATTTTAATTTGTATGTAGAATGTAATATTTAAACTGATTCATTTATAAGCTGATAATATGCTGTACGATATATTTATGATGTATTTAATATAAAATTGTCTCATTAATCTGATAAAACTTGTAAAATTTATATATTATTCCGTATTTTATAAAACAAATGGAGTTTTACTGAAATATTTTTATTTTAGCTTAATATTAAATTAATTTAGATTTGATTCTCTTTTTTAAAAAAGATAGCCATTTCAATTACATTTCATTACGATATTGTATGCTACTTATCTTAAATATAATAATTTATTATAAATTTCTCTGTATCTTTTCAAATTGAATTTATACATATATGTACTATAACTTTGTTTTATCAAATCAGTTATATATAAATTATATGCATAAAATTATATATATAAGTTATATGTATTAAACTATTATACGTGTATTAAGAAATACAATATTATTAGGCTTTATTTTAAATATAAAATGTAAAAAAATCATTAATTATTGAAAATTATTAATGATTTTTTTACATTTTATATTTAATTCCATATTACCACGCCGCATTATTTGCTAAAATGTTTAATCTTTAGTTCATGATATCTGAATAACTGATCATCGAAAAAAACATAATAAAGAGTTTTCGATTCGGTTTGGCCGAAAATAAGAATAAAATCTTTTAAAATACTATTACTTTTGCAATAGTGCGCCAACTTTTAACATCTTACATATAATTTTTGTTTTTTTTTGTCATCCTATATATAATTTCTGAATTTTTTAAATCAAATATTTAGTTTTTTTCCAATATAACAAAGATAATTATGGTAAAAAGTTATGTAGTTGTGATAAATAATAATAACTTATCATTAACATTTTTCTTGCAAGAAATCAACTTTAAATTTGTCGATGAAATAATGACATTATTATATTATATATATATTTTGTGCCACATAAAAAATAATTCGTTTTATGTACGACAAATAAAATGTAGTTTCTGTTACATAGACCACTCGTAGATATCCTAAACGAACAAGGCGAAACCGGTTACAAGATTGACGAAGAGTGAAAGTAATCAATTAGCAAAAACGAGTACAGTTTTGCAATTCTATCGGATCTCACCAACATTTGACTTATCGGCAAGTGATCGTGCACTGTAGTTTCTTACGTGCGTCTCTATCAGGAGCATATCTTTTACAGAAAAGATAAAGATCTTTTTGCATAATTTTTATATGTAATAGCAATCTATCTGAAGTAAGTTTCTATAATGTATTCCATTATCTAGAAGCTATTTAAGTTATCGTTGGTGTAAAATAGTGCCAATTTTTGAAAAATAAATTTTACGCGTTAATATTAATTCATCAATGAGTCCCATGATATTGCATATCACTTATCTGAAGTAGTATTTTTGCAATAAACACAGTTATATTAATGATATAAAAGTGCAACGAAACTGAGTATTACAGGTAATATTGCATAAGGTGTTACTGTGAAAAGTTACTGGTTAATTATAATTTCCCGCTCATAAATATAATATGTAATAACATATAGTAATTATATAATTATAATTTCCCGCTCATAAATATAATATGTAATAACATGTAGTAATTACATAACATACGTGTTACATGTGTTATATAATTACTACAAAATTGTTTTTAAAAAAATAAAAATAAAAAAGGCATTGTCTTCGCGCCTACTTAAAAGATTGTTTTACAAGAAAGTGTGTTGTGTTTTAATATATATTATACTATTTAAATCTGATTTTTCTATCAAAATGATGATATCAGAAAATTGCGTCAAATAATGAGAATAAATATTATGTGTGCGCAACATTATACATAAAGTTTAATTCTTTTATATTATTAATATCAGTATTAAAAATTATTATTTTTAACGAAGTGCAATATACATATATGATTGTGTATTTGATTTGAGTATTTCGATACATGAATTTTAATATGATATATATTGTGGAACTTAAAATATGTATATACATATATTTTCATATATAAAAAATTTCTATAAAATATATTCTCCCCTCTCTCTCTCTCTCTCTCTCTCTCTCTCTCTCTCT